>JAUKWC010044555.1:0-10881 GCA_032356245.1 Endocladia muricata | reverse complement strand
CCCCCCCCGCCTCCTCCGCCTCCGCCTCCGCCTCCGCCCTCCCCCCCGACATCCATAAACCGGTGTTGCAGGTGCAATGCAGCCCCACGACGCGACACTCTCGCCGGACGGTGCAACGCATGCGGCTCCACGCCCGTCCTTTCCGACACTCCGGTGAGCCGCGTCGACCCGCTCCCAAAATCCTCATCCTCCACCTCCACCTGCACCATATCCTCCGGCTGCAGTACCCTGCCCGGTCCCCTTCCCAGCCGCGTCACGCGACCCCCATTTCCTGCCATCATCCGTCCGCCCATACCCCCCCCTACACCGCCGCCAGCCGGGTCCAGTGCCGCATGCGCCGCATGCGTGCCCATCACCCCGTGGGGAGAATGCGGGGGGAGGTGTCGGTCACGCGCGCGCTCCCGACGTGCCTTGATGAGACGGTACGCCACGTAGGGGCCGCCCCCCACAAGCGCGGCGGTGACAATGACGGGGGAGCCAATGACGCCTGCCACGGCAAGCCCCGAGTAGGCCGCGGCGGTCATGACGCGGTCACAGATGCACGCCCGTCCCGGCAGGGGGCAGCCATTGTTGAGAAAGCCTTTGCAGCGCCAGCAAAAATACGACGAGCATCGCGTGCACGTCATGTGACTGCACCCGTGGTTGCGCTGGATGCGCGCGGCGCACGCGGGGCACGCCTTGGTGTGCAGCGTTGCCCACAAACTAAACAGGGCGCTGTGTGCCTTGTTCGGCTTGCGCGACGCACACACATGCTTTTCCCCCTCGCCACCATCCCCAACCATCCGCTCGCACTTGACACAATTCATCGACGCACACCGCGTGCACGCCACCAGCACCTCTGCACGACTCCCTGCCCCCCCCCCTCCTCCCCCCCCAACACGCCCCAGATACTCCCAGCACATGTCCCTCGCACACCAGCGCGCATCCGCGCACGCATGGTACCGATCCCTCGACCGAAAGTAGAGCATCTTGCGAAACGTGCGGTGCGTCACCACGGCGGCGATATCCGCGTCGGTGGCAAAAACTCCGCACCCCCCATACATACACAGCAACCGCGCATGCCCGCCCGAGTAGATCGTGCCTGTCCAATACTTGTCCACGCAAGGCGCGCAGTACCGATGCATACAGGCCTCGCACCCGCGCAGCACCTCGACAGCCACAGTTTCGCAACACACATCACACAGCGCCTGTCCCGCCTCCACGCCGCCCACCATGCCCGCGCCCACGCCCGCGCTCACGCCCACACCCACTCCCACACCCACGCCCACACCGACACCCATGCCCATGCCCATGCCCATGCCCATGCCCATGCCCATGCCCATTCCCATGCCTCTACCCACGCCCACGCCGTGCGGCGGCACAGAGGAGCCCACGTCCGCCAGCGCGACCCAGTCGGGAGCGTGAGGCGACTCTGTCGGGGACAGCAGGGAGCCCGAGGAGAGCGCGGAAGACAGCAAAGGCGACAACAAGGGCGCGGTGAGGGCGGATTCGGCAGACTCTGCAGACCCGACGGACTCGGCAGGCCCCCCCGAAAGCGCCGGGTGCTGGCAGCGGTGTGGCGGCGAGCAAGGCGGGGACGGCGAGGCCGGATAGGGGGCGGGGGAGTCGGGACGGGGGCCGACGACGGGCGGGGAGCCGCGCACCTCTGCAATGGGCACATGCGGCGGGCGCATGGCGCAGCGCAGGACGCACACTGACACCGGGAAGAGGGAGTGCGCAGTACAGAGGGGGCGTGCCGGACACCGCTCGGGGGGGAGACCCCACCCCCTCGCAACACAAGACGCGACGAAGGCCAACGGGAGTGGCGACACAGCGTCCAGCAACGATGCGCACGATGCGCGTAGGGTGCGGATGTGTGTGTGTGTGTGTGCAGAGCAGACGGAAAGAGACACCCGACAGAGGCGGAGGAAAAGCGGGTGGTGCAGGAGAAGGGTAGAGATAGGAAGGAAGGAAGGAAGGAAGGAAGAAAGGAAGAAAGGAAGGAAAGGAGAAGGAGCACAAGTTTGTTTGTCATAGAATATAAACACGAGAAACCAGTTTTAGAGTCACACTGCACTGCGGCGCGGGGGATTGTTGCGAATGCAAGGCGGATTGAGTAAATGAAGAGTGGGGCCTAGTGGGCAACGGGGGCGGGCAGGTGTTTTGTGTGCCATCACACGACCTCCGCACACATACGGTGGCCCGTCCGGGGAGCACAAAACCGTATGGCGCGAAACACACATGCCTCGCGCATTGGGGCCATGGCGCCCCGCACAACACCAAACAACGCGTCGAGACCCGCATTTCCGAGTGCCTCGTGCATGTGCCCTGCCCTGCAACGCAAACCGACATGAAACGGGAATGGCGTGGTGTGTGTGTGTGAGCATGGCGACTTTGCCCTCTCTCTCTCTGTCTCTCTCTCTGTCTCTCTCTCTATCTCTCTCTCTATCTCTGTCTCTCTCTCTGTCTCTCTCTCTGTCTCTCTCTCCCTTCTCGCCCTCCTCGCCCTCCTCTCCCCAATCTCTCTCTTTTTTTCTTCTTTTTATGGCGACGCGCCGCTCACCTCAAAGCGTGGCGTGACAAGTAGGGAGTCTCTCCCTCCGTCTCTCTCTCTCTCTCTCTCTCTCTCTCTCTCTCTGTCGGAACTGTCACGCAAATTGAGAAAAAACGAGTGTTTGTGCTTTTTTTCCCGTTTTTATTCAACCGCGTGTCGATTTTAGGTGCCAACACGATGACGTGCTTTTTACGCAGACGTGGTGGGAATCCTGGGGGCGAATCGGAGGCGGACTCGTTCGGGTTTGTGGCTCGCCCGAGTTTGGAGACAGAGTGAGGCGAGAGAGGGAGAGAGGACATAGGCAACTTTAGGATATCAGCACACTTCCACTGTGTTACAAACGAGCAAGCTTCAAGTTGGGCACGCGGGTGAGGGTGCCTCCATTGGCTGGCACAACGGCGAGTGCTTGCGGCCACAGTCACATTGTAAAAACAAGCTTCAATGAGAACATGTTTTTCGGGAAGACGCTGGTCGACAGGGTATGATGCGATGCAATGGATTTGGGTTGATGCACGTTGGGAAAGGCCACCCCCGTGGGCAACCGGGCTTGGCCCCACCCCACCCCCCCCCCCCCCCCCCCTCCCCTATGATGTCTCAAATAACAACACACAGCGCAGGGAGTGGCGTGGCGGGTTTTTTTAATGTTTTAATTTTTGACGAGTGTATTTATATTGATTTGCAAATGGGAATTACTGTACCCTGGTGTCGTCGTCGTCGCCCCTTGTTCATTCCCGCTGCTCGCTCCTGCTCGTTTACGAAACTTGCCCTGTTACAAAGCAGGCCGCACGCGCACAGCCCTCATTCGGAAACCCTCCACCAGCCTCCACTCGTGTGACGGGGCGTGTGTGGTGGGGTGATATGCAGATGTGGGGCAGCCTCGCTCATCCTGTCAAGGGGCTCGGTCCAGTGTCCAGCTTTGTGACACCACGGGCACCGCTGTTGCTGCGTGGGACGACACACGCAGTACAGCCCCGCACGTTGAAGGAACAAGAATCTCCCCGTCCCCGTCCCCGTCCCCGTCCCTCCCCTCACGACACATCTCATCACGCAACGCTCAAAAGCGTCCATCTCTGCCCTCCTCCCCCCCCCCCCGAAAACAACAACAACACGCCCACTCGATTCTCGCCACTCTGTTTTTGTAAAGCTGAAATTATAAGAATAAAGTACTGCAAATCCGTCCCCCACAGGTCGTAAAAACAGCTCGTTTCCAGAGGAGGTTTGTGCGTGACATGCTTGGTATTGGTCCAC
This sequence comes from Endocladia muricata, assembly GCA_032356245.1. Classification (NCBI taxonomy): domain Eukaryota; phylum Rhodophyta; class Florideophyceae; order Gigartinales; family Endocladiaceae; genus Endocladia; species Endocladia muricata. Next base: position 7,100 of record JAUKWC010044555.1, on the reverse strand, counting down.
CAACTCTTCAGTTACGTGCCATGGTGGACACAGACTTGGGGACTTGTCCAGAGATTTTTCGCAACGTCCCCCCCCCTTTTCCACGAATAATATATACATATCAACTCGTTCCCATAATACTTTATGCTCGTGCAGGGACAGAGAGTGCTGTGAAGACTTTCGGTTTGTTCTGTTTTCATACGCCCATCCATCACAGGACTTGGCAACTGTCTGCAAATCACCAGCGTTCCCTTTTTCGGAAGGTACAGTAGATACACAGACTGTAGCACAGGTACATACTAAACCGGCAAAGCTGATAGGGGATCAGTTTCAGGCTTTAGGAGGAGGTGTGTGTGTGTATGGTTCTGGCACACACACCGTGTGCCTTGGTACGGTCTATATCCCAATCGAATGAAGTTCCACGTCCATAGGTTTTGAGTTCATGGCAGCCTCATGCATGCACTTCTGGAGACTGCAGCATTCAAGTCGAGGGGGGGGGGGGGGGGGGGGGACAACGGCCTTTCTTTTGAAACAACAAAATGTATTCGGCAGCTCGACGCATCAAACGCGTCGTTTGCAGCATGCGCGATTTGTTTGCTTGTTTTCGGTTTTTTCTTGTGGAGCATGCAACACTGCTGGCGGGGGAGCCACTGCAGATATTCCTTTCTCATCAGTTGTTCGGATGTATCGTCAAATTGCACTACCGGTGCATGCCTATACCAAGAAGCAACGCTCGCTCCACCAGTCGTACTCTTCTAGTCAGTCGTAGAAAACAAAACCCCCCCCTCGGAAACATGCCGAAATGTTGAATGCCTATGCGTATCCGAGCAAAAAAAGGAACCGTACAGCACAGAAACCTCCTGGCCTCCCCCGCCCCATAGTTGTCCTTTGCAAAACTTGTCAGGTGTGTGATGATGTGACTCTTCACTACAATTGTGCCACGCTTCTCGTCAACATCGATTTGCAGAACGTGCCAGACACATTGCACTGCCAAAAACCGTGACGTCGCCATTTTGTTTCCATGCCAGAAAACGACCAGAAACTGCAGCATTGCTGCATCCAGGAGTGCCAGCGGTACCTCTCTCGCACTCTGTCTAAGAAACACACGACACGAAGGGTATCTCTCCTGATGCCCCAACCTCTCCAAGCGTACGCAGGGGCGGCTCAGCACCCTTCTGCATAGCCACTCACTGACAACAGCACGTCTCGGCCAAGAAGCCCCGTTCTGACTTGACATCAAGGCCAGTCGATACCTGAGATGCCAATATCACTTTTCGACGACCGCTGAATTGTTGGCCGTGAAATGTGGCGTTGATGCCTCTCATGCTGGGGTGGAGTGACGCTTTTTTTTTTGTCAAACTTTGAGGCAGGTCGAGCTAGCTCCAATCTATCCAGAGAACATACCACAGATTGTCTTTACACCCTCAACCTCCGACTACGTCAAGGACTACATCGGTGATCGATTTCACGATCAGCATATGAGCAGAATGAAAGTTTAACTCTTTCCTGTTCTCGTCAACACCACGTACGAGGCCTGTACGCAATCCACCGAATCCGCTCTCGCAGCTCCAGCACCAACACGAACACATTTCACCTATGGGGTTCAAATTCCATGATCAAAACAGATTTGGCAGATTATTCGTTTTATAAGATTGCAAACCGATGGGAGCGCGGTTACGTTGCCCACAAAAGAATTGTCGCATTTCGACTACAAGGTCGTGGCTTACAGAACTCGTTTTGATTGCACGATGTAGTAAGGTTTAATCAGAGTGTCTTACTTTATCTGCCTCTCCAAATCACAACGTCACAGAGTGATTTCCAAATAGTGCTTGACTGCAAACGAGTGTTTCACATCAACCATGTTTCCACACGCTCCTGTGATTAGCAGAAAGCACTCCGTGTGACGTTTGCCGAATGCTCCACACCAAAGCCATTCCCTGGTGATGCTTTTGTGTCGCCTTTTCAAGCATGTTTGAGTTGAGGATCATGACACAACTCATTCCCGCGCCGCAGGGATCAATTTTCCATCATCGGAGCAAAGTTATGCAACTCTTTCCCAGTGCGAGGTACACATCATTACACTCAGCTCTTTTAATAAGACGAGCTGCAGCCTCATCACCGTTTTCGAGTTACTGATAGCGTACATTGGTGATGAAAAAATTGAGCATCAACTTTGACGTACTGCTGTCCAGCTCGTGGGATGTGACGTGGAACTCATACTGTACCCTGTGACAATTCATCGTGCAGTGTTTCTCGGTAGCTCTTTTCTTCCGAGGTTCTATTCTTGAACAGGTGCCCGTAAAGCTATTTATATTTGCCGTGCCACAAAAGTAAAGCCTAAACGGTAACGGAGTTTCCTTGGATCTCTAATTTCCTGTCGAGTCGGATTCAATTGTAAAGGGTACATTCATGTAAGAACAGAATCGTAGACTCTGTTGGGTTTTTAGAGTTGAGGCAGTCAAAACAAGGCTTGTAAGATTATCATATGTGCCGCATTAAGCATATCCCACGTGCCCAGGACTACAGCGGGCTTGTAAAATTTTTAAAAAATAGTATCTTCAATCCCCGCCGTACCAGGGGTACGCAAATGCAGTGTATGGAGGCGAAGAAAAGTACCCCTCTGAGTCAATAATGTAGTAGTTCACTTATGATGCTTGTGTTATAATCTCGGAAATGTAGACTACAGTATACAGGTATCAAATGACAATACAATTCCTCCTGTTTTTGCTGTGGCATGTTTGTTCCAAGTCCTACCGCGTGAGCTACAAGCTTCGGGATACTTCAGTGATACAAATATCAACGTCTGCCTATTTCCATAGTCGCGACTCACGGAGATTCACTTTCCTCGATAGATGATTTCCCCATCTTTCCACGTATCGCGAATGCAGTGGGATTAATGGAACGGCCAGTTTGCTTCTTCTTAGACGCGCTACGGCGTGTGAAGAAGTGCAATATATACAGTATGTTCCAAACGCAAACGTTCATCCTGCAGTCAGCAGGTTTATGAAAGTTTTGAAAGCCTCAAACGCAGCATCACCACTCGCACAGATTACTGCCGGGAAAATGATATCCGACGAGGGAAGCGCATCTCCCAACCTTTGGGTGACCCGATATGGTCCACGGGGACCTCACCTCCATGAGGTAAAGCACTCAAATCCCCTCTAACGAATGATGCTCTTATCTTGTAAAGTCCGATTGGAATCGATGAGACACTCATGCCTAGGACAGCACTTCCGATGCGTTGGTGACGTTCAATACTGGCGGTACTGTCAAACGCCAACAAGCCTGAACGCTGCACATTACGTCGGACTCCCCTTTCTCAAACAATCCGAGTTGACAAGGTCTGAAGTATGGACAGGAAGCAGGGCACCCCCTTCGTATGTGCAACTTGTGCTCATACAGTCGCAGACTAGTGTGCATTTCCCCCTAGTTGACACTAGTGAGTGTTCCAAGCGCAGATCTACCGCAATATCTTCATGCTAATTCGATGCAGCATCTTCATTGCATGTGGCCAAGTTGAAATTTGCGAATCGTTCCCCATGATGTCACCCGGGCTTGCTACAAGTGAGTTCTTAATAGCTCGGTGCTGGTTCCACACTGTCGGGAATGGTATATCCCAAAGAATGGCTAATCCGTATCGGGATATTCCACGTTGGATTGGCGGCAAGCTCTAGGAGAGAAGCGAGAGAGAGCGGGTGTGGCAAACGCATAATTCACTTTGCAGGTGATCCACTCTTATTTACCTGTTGGTCCTGATTCGTGGGTAGAAAGCCAACGCCGAGATGGTCTTGTCACAGCGAGTGATACAGTAGTCTTGCATTGGTTCCCTTCATGGAAAACTCTTCTGGATTCTCACCTCCCCACTGCCAAGCAGCCGACCACTACTCGTCGCCATTTTGGCATTCGGAGTTAAACACCTAATTTAGTCCCGATACTAAGCGGTGGAGATTGCCACGACCACTCATTACGTATCGTGGAATACCGTACGTGATTGACAGTATAGTCATCAGTTTCATTAATTCGTTTAATTTCAACTGTCCATGCAAGCAAACCACATGGCAACCCAATATCTCTCAGCTATATCTGTACTAACAACAATCACCAGCATAGAAATCAAAATGATGACGTTTTCTTGGCTTGCCTTGCGTGACAGTTTCTACCTTGGGGGCTTATTTCTGATGATTGTACTCGGGGTATTATAATACCTCGTACCCCTGATGCACGATTTGTGATTGCAGTCCCTTCTTGATAGCAAGCTTTCCAGAATTACACAGCGTTCCAGTTGCCAATTGAACATGTACATAAATTCAAGTCTATCCGGGAAGCAGGCGACGACTGTCGGAGATGAATCTCTGGTTCCCCCGGGCATAAAATCCGTTCCTCGTAGTGTCAAGACTATTGATCCAAACCTGCATTTAGCGTCTGTACATAGTAGATGTTTTCGGCAACTCATAACCTCCCTGGAAGAGCACCACCTGTTTCCTGACTTGTGATGCTGTATTATAATCGCGCAGTACTGGCAAAGTGAAAGATCACGAAAATTACTCGTAGGCAGAGCTGAGGCTGTGACCGTACAAATTGCTATTAATAAACGCGAAGGCCTCATACTGCTATTTGCTATGCCGTTGTCATGAAATACTAATTTGGGCCTAGTGCACGAAAACCAGATCCTCAATAGGAATCTATTAAGGTTACAAACGTTGAGCACTATGTCGGTGATCTAATTGTTGATTTCATCACAAAGGCACACTGTTTCCATCTTTGAAGATACATTAGGCGAACGGCGTGACCGTAAAGAAAGTATTCTGCAAAAAGGACGCTGGAAAGGCCTGGAGTAGTAGTGTAATGCTCTACACGCCCTTCCCATTTGCCTGCTGGACAACATCCCTGACATCGTTCTCCTCTGCCCTTGGACACCACCTGCTCGCAATGCTATGCTACTATACAATTACTTGAAGAGTCAAGAACTTAGCATAAATAGCGGTAGTGTAAACACATTCACATCTCCTGATAGAGCTGCATACTATTCCGCAAGAGACAATGCCAACAGCAACCGACATGGACAAACGCATTGATCCTCATTCGATCAGTGTATATAAAGCTTGGTTTCCAATTCGCATATCTGCTCGCGAAATAGTACCCAAATCCAATCAGATCGTAGAAGGATGATCTTTTGTTGCTCATTGTGACGAGAAGCGGAGATATACATTTTGAAGTAATTTGAAAAAGAACGAATAGTCAAACAGGTATGGAATCGGATTCCCAATCCTCTCTGCGAATAGCCGGCCTGCCGTCGGCAGCCGACTACTCTTTGTAGCTTTGCATGTTTAGGCCCACGTAAATCGAGATGTGCAATCGGGCATGGTACTGCATGGAGTCATGTTGAGTAAGTCAACAGCTCATTGACGAACGTGAGCCCATTCTTATCTCTTATTGGCATTACAGTAGATTCCTGGACTATAGGAATGGCTAACTTCCTAGTGTCTCTTGGACATTTGGCCTCATATGAGGCCAGCTTTCAAGTCGAAATATAAAATCATTAAGAATTTTTTTTACTTCTTCTTTTTGCCCAAGCGACGCCCCATAGTGTTGACAGTTCGGACAGGCTAGAGCTGTCCAACTTCACCGACAGCAGGAGCGAGAATTCCACCGAATATCCCGAAGAGTCCTCAATTTTCAAAAACCATGTCTCCCACTTCCGACCCCCGTCGCATCGTTGGATCGCGAGTTCATACTCGCGCTCGCCTTGTAACCTCCGACTCCAAGTGTCGGCGGATGTATGGTACCAACTGGAAGGTCAAGAAAGTCTCTGGAACCGTCAGAGATGTCAAGAAGTCCAAGGTCAACGGCAGAAATGTCATTGATGTGAATGTCAGCTGGGAGCTTGCCGACGGTATCAAGGTCATGTCATTGCGGCTGGCAAACACCAAGGCAGGAGAAAGTCCTGAAAGCGACGCTGAAACAGGAATCCCAATTGCTCCTATAACCTCTGAGCAATCGGGAAATCAATCAAGCAGTTCCCAATCGTGTGTTGACATCGGCCTCGTCACACCCATGAATGGAGAGGGTCACGACGCCACAAGGAGCACAAGCGAAGATGCATCTGGCCCGGTCGTTGGGGTCAATGGTACAGTGTGGGCTCGTACCGAAGTCACGCTGGAAATGAATGGCTTCATTTGCATGAAGCCTTGGAAGGGTATTGGCCCAATCGACGAGATTGCATCTGAGAGCTCGTACCCTGCACCATCGACCCCATTCGACTACTTCGTGTGGATGTTACCACCGCGTCACCTGAATTGCATGTTTGTATGGACAAGCAGGGAACCGGAAAGCTAGTATGTCGAGACCACAAGGAAAGGTGAATTTTTACGCTTCTTTGGGATTCTAGTCCTGATGACAAGATGCCAGTTTAGTAATTGTCGCGCATTGTGGAGCAACATCACGAGCAGCAAGCATTTGCCATCTGCGCGTTTTGGAGACATAATGCCTTGTAACCGTTTCGAGCAGCTCTGTACCTGCATTGCATTTGCTGGCGCTGGAAGCAGCGCTGGGAGCATGGATCCGAGATAGAACCTGGTCAAAGGTTTCGTTGACGCAATTAATGATCATCGGGGCACAAAGATCAAGCTGTCCCACCGCATATGCGTCGATGAGAGTATGTCGAGGTGGTACGGGCTAGGGGGGAGCTGGATTTGTATTGGCATTCCACATTATGTGTCACTCGATTGCAAGCCGGAAAGTGGGTGTGAAATCAAGTCAGCTTGTTGTGGTGTCAGTGGCATCATGGTTCGTCTCGAGCTGACATTGCCAGCAGATGACAATGTCCACCAACGGTATGAGGGCAGCTATAATCATGGAACCTCCGTACTTCTGAGACTGGTTGAGCCATGGTCCCACACGGACAAGGTCATCTGCGCTGATTCGTACTTAGCGTCGGTTGAGATAGCTAGAGTGCTTCTTGACAATGGCCTGAAGTTTACTGGTGGTGTCAAGACAGCCAGAAAGGGCTACCCTGTTGAGTACCTCTCCGGACTGGAAATAGCTGACAAGGGTTCTCACATCACGATAGTCACTAGTAAGTCCGACCTCATGGCTGTCATGTCGGTTGACCGGGATAGACG
>JAUKWC010044544.1:0-10891 GCA_032356245.1 Endocladia muricata | reverse complement strand
CGCCCCCCCCCCCTCTTCCAACCCTTCCGCTTCCGCATTACTTTTCCCCTCCCCCTTCTCCCCGCCCCCCCGACACCAGCGTTGCCCTATATACTAAGCCGTGTGTGTGCACCGACCCTCCCTCCCCGGCCTCGATGACCTTGTCGTCTCCTCGCCCGGCCGTCTCGGCCCTCTCCCTTCTGCTTGGCGCTTCCTTACTCTCGGTTGCCTTTGGCCACGGTATGATGTGCTCCCCTCGTCAGCGAGGTGCGTACCACTCCGAGTCCAAATGCGGCTCCAATCTTCCCATGCCCGACAATCCGATCACGGACCACTGCGCCCATTGCCTCAACGGTGGCACCGTTGCCACCGTCAAGGCCCATCTGCCGCCCGGCGGGTGGACCGTGTATGAGCCCACCAAGGATATTGCCTCGGCGCAGCGTGCAGGCCTGTGCGGCGACCCGCGCGGCCGCGCAGACCACATGATCGGCGGCGACTTTATGCCGTACGACACCGTGCCCATGGTGGAGACGTGGAGAGCTGGCGCCACAGTTGACTTTACAGCAGAGCTGGATACGAATCACAATGGGTACTTTGACTTTTTCCTGTGCAATTTGGATGCTTGCGGCACGCCGGATATCAGTGAGAAGTGCTTCACGCAGGGGCACTGCTACAAATTGCTTCGCGTACCGCACAAGGATTGCGAGGACAAAAACTCCAACACCTACTTTGAGTGCGGCCCCATCGACCCAGCCTACCCGGGTCGCTGGTACGTGCCGTGCCGCAACACTGGGCATGTGGGCGTGCACATTGTTGGCGGAGAGTCTGGAACCATGAGGTACCAGTTGCCTGAGGGCGTCGAATGCAAGCATTGCGTCCTACAGTGGTATTGGGCGACGGCGAATTCCTGTGCGCCGCGCGGGTTCCTCGAGTTTTTCGCCGCCTTTGATGAGCCGTTTGGCAATGAATGCGAGTCGGACGGTGGCGGCCGCGGTGCTTACGTGAAGAACCAGGCAGAGTGCGGTGGTGACTCCGTGCCGGAGGAGTTTTGGAGTTGCGCCGATGTGTCGATTTCCAGTGACGGGGTTGCCCCAGGGCCAATCCAGGCGGTCGGTATTGAGCCGGAGGTAGACCCCGCCATGCAGGTGAAGGACGAGGAGAAGGTCAAGAAGGATCCGGACGCTGTACTGGACAAGGCTACGGAGGAGCTGGAGCAAGACATTACGCTTACTGCCAACGAGGAATCTGGGAAGCGAAAGCAGGAAGAGGTGGCTGCTGCTGCCGGGAGCTGCATCATGGAGGATGACCCTTGCGATGCCACTGTGCCCTGCTGCGACTACCAGCAAGTGTGTGTATACAGTGAAGGAGTCTCAGCGTTCACTTGCCGCTTTTGGTGGAGTTTGTGGAAGGATGTCGAGGATAGGCACGCAGCGATGATGTAGCGCATTGTCTTGATTCATTCGTCCTAACTTATCTTACTGCCGTTCATTTCGGGGGTCTACACATACTATCCCACCCCCTTCCGTCGTCCGCATCATGTACATATGCGATGGATGATTCGGTAGTTTTATTTTTAACGATTGTGGAAAACTGTACATATTTCTCAACCAACACTAATTCCCTTGCGAGAACCCGCCTCCTACGCCGAGGCACGGGCTACTCTCTTGCTTAACAATAGTTGCCACACTAAAAATCGTTTTCTGCGTATTCGACATCAGGCTCGTTCTCCTCTGCTCTACCTCTCTGTGTAAAAACTCCAACACTGCTAATTTTGAATGGTGTCGCAGTAGCGATAGCAATTGTGCAAATTACTCATCCAGGCCGGCAAAAAAACACGAAGAATACATGTACAGCGTTTGATGCTACTGTACCATGAGACAACTAGAGGCTCAGAGTGGGCCCTTTGGAGGGTACCTGGAGGGTACTGCAGCCCACTTCTAAACTCAGGAGTGTGAGGTGCACCTGGTTGCCTACACGTTGCTCTATGCCACTTTTTGTACATTGCCGCAGAGCAGATCGACCAACCAATTCAGCGATGCAATTACGTACCGTTTTGGGGCAGCAGCCCTGAAATGCGGCAACAAGCAACTTGTGCGGTGTCATTTTTTTCAAGTTCTAGGCTTTTATGTAAAATTAGACGATTGGGATTGCGGCATCGTGCGCTTCGCGAGTTTTGTTACAGGTCAGTTTGGAGACATTCAACCAGCAGATCAACGCACGCCCAACTTGGCATGCGTCGCATTCTCGACAAACCATTGTCACTGATGTGACGGAAATCTCTGAGGGATATGATGACCCGTGTTGCTATTCACATCAAGAGTGCGAAGCGCTGGCCGTCGCAGCTTGCCCCAATCCATATCCGACCGCTTCAGAGCAGTGCTCTGTGAACCAACACCACCTGTACATGCAACTTCTGTAGAACTGCTTGAAAATAAGTTCTTGGCAGCAGTGCGGAAGGCCAATTCCTTTTCTGCGGACAAAGTGTAATTGGTGTGCGGCTCACCCGACGTCGCGTTCCTCCAAGACCGCGAAGTGTTGGCGGCGTGTAAGTAGGAGGAACGCTTAACAGCACTCGGGTGTGCCTTGTCCTGCTCCGTGCGGGACAATACCTGCGCCAGCTCTTCTTTGCTGTCACAAATCTGCAGGTCCGCCATCGGGCCGGTTGGCACCGTGATATTGATGGTATTTCCAACTCGATTGATACTCACCTCCGAGCGCGTCGGGCGTACCCCGGACATTCTCGACGAAAACATCGGGTCGTAACTCTCGCCCGCCTCCATAGCACTGTGCGGCATCTCCTCGCCTATAGCTCCTCCCCCATTCCTATTCTCCATCAACTTCACCACATCCCCTGGCTGCACGGGCGCAGACGAGTAGAGAGATTGTACCGGAGATGCTCGGAGCGCTTCCTCTGGGGAAATGGGAGACCCAAAGTGTGCAGGTTGCCCGCCTCTCATGCGCTGCTTTTGTAGATGAGGAGTGACCGGCGACGCTGAAAGTGGTGCAAAGCCCGGCGGTCCCTGCGTAGGTTTCGGCACCTCCGCATGAGGATGGAGAGCTGGGGCGCTCTCAAAGCGCAGCCGCGCCCACGCCTTCAACCCCCGATCCCAGCGACGCAGCTCTTCGACGGCATCGTCCGGTAGCGGTCGTTCATCGCGCCAGTCAGCGCCCTCCTCGCGGTGACGCTCAACCCAGCCACGCAACGAAGCGCCGCTGTTCGGGTTATGTGGGTCAAAGAGGCGTGTGGCGGGGGTGCCCATGGCAGCAATGGAGGCAATCTGTCGCAGTTGGATAAGACGGTCCTCAAAGTCTGCGCGATTGGCCGTCTTGCGGCAGAGGCGACGCAGCTCGCGCACCTGCTTCTGCGTGAGAAGCTGGGGTTTGTCGGCGTCCGGTTGTGAGTCTTGAATGGCGAGTTGCGATGTGAAGAGACACGCAGGGGGGAGGGACGACGAAGGGGTTTTGGGAGGGGGTGCTTCCATTGGTGGCATGGAGACAACTTGAAGCATGCCGCCCACGCACATGAGCGTGGGGGTGGAAGCGAGTTTCTTTGATGGGGTGGTGGCGGTGGTGAAGGACATCTTGTTGTGGTTGTGGAAGGGTGATGGAGCCAGCGTCAACGAGCTACGTGAGTAGGCCGTAATGAAAAGGAGTGCCTCAATGCACGATGCATGCACAACTGGGAACGGGCGACGCGGCGGCAAGAGTGAAGAAGAATGACCAAAGAAGTAGAAGAAGGACGAGAATGATGAGGTCGGGATCGGCGGGGGAGGTCCTAATGTGAAGGCGGGAGGAAAATTGAAATTCGAACCGAAGAGCGAAACGCAAATAAGAAAGAAAGAAAGAAACAAGTCAAGATAAGGCGCGACAAGACAAGACGTAACCGTAACCCTGGCGCGTCACTAGACGGTCAATTTCACCGAACAGGCCTTGCAGGTCTGTGCCCCGTCGCGTTGTTGCAAGCAGGCCGCACACACGTGAACACCGTCGGATTCACACCACGACGCTCCTACTCCTTCAAGCTTGCTCCCGCGACGCGGCTTAGCCGGCGACAAAGTAGGAGCACACTTGCAGCTCCAATTTAAAAAGCGAGTCACAGCGTCGTGATACTGCAGGGAGCACCAAGCCTCTTGTGACACAACGGTAAAGTTAGCCGCGCCGATTTATCCACAGGATAATCTAGCACAAGATTGCGATGGCAGCTTGCCAGCGGCGCGGTACAATCTCTCACTCAGCACGCAACCCAAACCTCCAGTACATCTGCCGCGCTGCGTACACCTTTGGTTGCTCTCGGCACAATCCCCACCGTGCCGTATCTTATCGCCACCCAGTGCTGCCTTCTTTCTCTCCGCACGCACACAACCCACGTAGTTCCCGATCCCCTGAGACGTAGAATTCAATGAATGTGGGCTTACAGATGTGCAGGAGGACCACGTTTACGACGGTATGGCCAGCCGGCGAGCTGACGAATCCCGGTCAGTCTCGAGGCTTTTCGAACCGTTACGACGATGGAAGGTAACGGATGCGGCGGGCAAAGGCGGTCGAGGGTCGTGGTGGAAGGAGTGGGGTGCAGCAGGAATAGGGTGCAGGGTGCAGGGTGCAGAAACGGAGGGGACAGGTTGGTCAAAAAGGCGGGACTGAGTGGCGCAGACGCAGAAGGCCTCCATAGATGCTCTTCCCGCCTTCCAGGTGTGATCTGTAAATGTGCGTGTAAGTGGACGGGGAGATGGGACAAAGGGTATCCATGGAGCGACTCTTGATTGGATCATTTTGAATTTGAATTTCCGTACACCCCAGTTGCCCATTAAGAATGGTCTCGGCAGACTATGTAAGCGCTGGCCATGCCTTACACAATCTTGACGTATTCCATACAGAGATGGGGGTGAGGATCCTTGATAAAAGCAGTGCACGTTTGAGACAGTCACAGTATTCAAACATTCAAGGGGGGGATTAGATCTCGCAGAAACTCTGGATCATCTGATGAGGACGGCATCAAAATTTTGTAGGTTTATTGATCCTTTTTAATAATTACCCGCTTCTTGAGCCGAATAAAATGCGAGATTGACGTCATGTAGTGTCGTGCAGGAACAGGAGTTTGAGAAAGGCGATTCTTCCTCACAAACTCGCCAGCACTGTTTTTAAGGTTCGACTCTGTCGAGCAGAGCTTTGACACACTCGGATGCCGACACATTCTATAGCGGTCGGTAGAACGGCCGTCGCACATTGAATCTTTACGTCGATATGGTGGAGCCGCAATTGTCCATTGGCTGCACTGTGCAAGTTCCACGTACTAGTGTCTATCCGGGCGCCGGGGCACAGTTGTTCGGAACGAATGGCGGTGGAGAACAAAGCGTAGGCAGTGCCACCCGAGTATCTCTGCTGTGCGAGCGTGGTGTGCGGGAAGAGCAACCAGTTTCTGGGAGCTCTCGCGGCGAATGAGCGGCATCCAAGACTCTCTCTGCGCCAGGCGCTGGAAAAGAGAGGAGTGCGTCGCGGGGCACATACAAATGAATGCATCCACCAGCAGAAAGGGACGCATCCATGGAAACGGCGTACAAAACGACCTCCCTCACTTTACGGCTCATTGCCATATGCTGCCTCGAAACTATCTGACCGAGCAGACATCGCCAGCCATGTCCAATATATTCACGCGACCGCCTCCACGACGCCCCTTGTACGCCCCTCGTACTGAATCCCCTTCCTCCGATTCTCTTCAACTCCGCTCCCGCCCTCGCCCCCGCCCTAAAGCGCCCCATATGCCACCCAACCTCTCGAAAACAGGTTGCCCTGCCACCGTCTCACCGTCTCCCCTCCCTTTTCCTTCACCATCGTCCCCACCACTCCTTCATCCCCCTCAACCATTTCCCATTCCCTCTCCTGCCTCCATCACCCTCCCCCCTTGGCATTGCACTCTTCATTTTGTCCTCTTCCCCACTTCGCAAACAGGATGAAAACGACTTGATCGCCCGACTTGTTGCTGAGTCTCTCTCCTTAAGCCGAAACGACGAGCAACTCGCTTTGCTCACCCTCACCCTCTGCACCTTACCATCCACCACAGCCACCCGTGGCATCCGTCCAATCTCCTCCACAAACAGCGGCACCGCCCCTGAGCTCAGCCTTGGTCGATCCACTGCCTCGCGCAGGATCGTGTCCAACTCCACTGCCGTCGGCGCCTGCCCATCTTTATCCTCGATCACTCTGTTCTCTGCGTCCTCCTCGTCGGACACTACCGACATTGTCACCGCTTCTGCCTCATCGCGCACCCGCAACGACCGCACTTTATTCACTGAGTTGCGTCGGCTCAGTGACGCCGGCGACGACCCTGTGGCACGGCTCCGCGCTCCGTCAAAGCTGCCTTGTCGTACTGCTTCCTCCTGCGCTGCGCTCAGCCCAGCAATGTGCGACACATCCACGATAGGCGCACCCTCTCGCGGCGGGTTGGAACTACGCGACAGCTCGGGACTATCCGGCGCTGGCGACATTTCCTTGGCCGCGTCTCCCCACTCATGGTCAACCTTATCATTGTGGAGGTGCTCGCGTACCTCCTGCAAGGGTGCCGGGCGCTGAGACGCGGCCTGTTTCTCGGTCGAGTAGAAGAGGTGGTAGTCTTCGTCAAGTACCTCGCGCAACTGTGCGCGCGACATCGGGCCCAGTTTCTCCTCCGTCGAGTCTTCGTCAGCCATGTCCTGCGTCGCCTCTCCCCGCCCGTAAAAGCTGCGCGCTCGCCCGCGCCCAAACGCAGTCATTGCCACGTCGCTCTCTTCGTCCTCGAGAAAATCTCCCTTCTCCTCTACCTTCTCCTCCACCTTCTCCTCCGAGACTTCTTCGTGCAGATACACCTTGTCGTGAATGGCTTCCACCACGTCCTCCTTGTCCACCTCCACAGTAGCCAACGGGAGTACGGGCGGCGACGGCACCGGCCTTTCCGGCGGTAAGTCCATTGCAAACCCTTCCATCGACTCGTGCAACATGTGGGCCCCGTCGTCCGTAGGCAAATCTTGACTGCCCGCGCTAGAGCCCATGCCCCGTAGGCTAAGGTCAGTTTCCCCTCCCGTGGCAGCAGAGACGGAGGAGGTGACGTCCGGGTGCTCAAAGCCCGTTGTCTGGTTGCTGATGCCCGACGACGCGGAGACAACCCTACTAAACTCGCGACGCCATAACGACGAGCCCGACGTAGGGCCGTCCGTCTCCGCGTCCGAATCGAATGATGGGTCAAAGGTGGAGACAGCACAGGCAGAAACGTCCGCAAAGGTCTTGGCGAAGCGCCCGTGTGACTGGAGGGGAGGAGGGCGGCGCGTCAGAATCGACAGCTGATCAGAGCGCCGCTGATGCGGCGAACGGAGCTCCATCGCCATCATAGGGAGACGCCAGCGCCACGCAGGCGCATGCCGTGCTTGAACGAAGCGTCAAGGTGAAGGTACAAGGGGGCGAATGGGAAGGTGGGGTTGGTGGTGTAGGTGAAAGGTGTAGGGGGTGGTATGGAGCGGCGCCGAGAGGATGAGGTTAGGACCAGAAAAGCAGATGCGATGGTCGCAGGTTCGGAAAGGCAGAAGGGGTTTGGGGGTGAGCAGGGGAGGATAGGGGGACGCGCAAATGGAAGAAGTTGGGTGGTGATGCGTGGAGAGGTGGCTGGGAGGAAAGAAAGGGTGGGTAGAACCAATGCGCAGCGTGCGCTTGCCAGAGTGGCCGGAAACAGGACAGCCCGCGTTGGGCAGGATCGGGATAACGGCACTGGCAGCAAGGGGATGTGAGAACCGTCACAGGCAGCGAGGTGAAGTGAGGTAGCAGCCAGGGGGAGGGCAGGGAGTGGGACAAACGTTAGAATAGAACGGTGAAGCTGATGTGGGTTGAGAGGTGCTTTGCAAGGAGAGGGGGGTGCATTGCCAGCCCACGTCGAAGGCAAGGTCCCGAACGCAGGGCAAGAAGGCAGGTAACGTGGGCGAGACTGCTTGCGTCATGTGGGCCAAAACAAGGTGGTGAACGTTGATTCGTGCGGCAGACATGATAGAGACCGATGCGACGTGGACCAATTTCATGGGGGTTTTCATTACAGTTCACAATGTTGAATTTCTATTGGAGGTAACCGTCATGATTCTGATTTGTAGGAGGTGGCTTACATTAGATGTGCCTACTTTGATTTGAAACCTGACGGGTGAGCGGGACATTCCTCCCTTTTTTCGTGTAACAGTGTAGAGCGTAGTGAAGTTGGCGGGGACAACGTTTCAAGACAACAGGCTAAATGAGTTGAGCATTGAAGCTGTGCCCGTGACGCTTTCAGCATCTGTGCCTTCTCCGTACAGCCAGACTGGTCAACTTTTGTTACTTTCGCAGCAAAACTAGCAAAATCTCTGCCTGGCGAAACATTGTCCCACCATCGGCAACAAAGTATCAAGGATAATGTGTAGTATAAAAACTTTTTTTCGCATTCTAGATGACGATCGCAATGCTTGGCGTGGAGTCAACAGCGCTTTCCGTGAAAGCGTTCATACTCGTGAGCCGCAAGCTCGGTCTTCGTGAACGGGGAGAATGAGCCTCAATCGCTACACCATTACGGGATGGAACGGGGTGACACCGTCCTCTGCAGCCAGTACCACGCTGTTACAGGTATGTTGCAGTTCTGCCTTCACTTGCCTCGACCTGATTTTGGCTTCGCTCCCTTTTGTGCGCTGTACAAATGCTGTCCAGCACCCTTTGAGCTGGATGTGAGGCCAGAACGCGCTCCTATTACTTTGAGCATCGCCACTATTGTGCCGTGGTAAGGTCTCGAGGAAAGACTTTACTTTTTCGTGGGATTGTTGAGCACTTATATCGTCTCTAATACACAACAGTGCTGTCCAACGCCCACCTGTACCATGGGATTAAAGACTCTCGCCTTGGACCAGTATCCGAGTGGTGTTTTACAAGTGAAAGGACTTCCATGCGGCAAATCAATGACCTACTTGCGAGGATGATGTAGATGCTGTTGGACACGTGGTCGCCCTGTCTCGATGTCTAGTTGCCGTAGCACCGTTTCTCTCAATCACATTCGTAGCATCTCTTTCCACCATTGTATATCCACGTTTCCGTATTACATTCCATCCATACCATTATCTCACATGCCCTCACTTTCGGCTCGCTGAGCCAGCACATATCCATATAATGCAGAACAACGCATACCGGGCCCAAACTACGTTAGGGAATTGTTTTTTTGGACGCAAATCGGATTACTGCACACCATACGTGTTTATTCAGCCCACATTTGCTGACAAGATTTCATGTGCAAAGTTGGTGGAGGAAAAGTGAGCTCAGAGAGACGCAGACAAGAACAGCTTGTCGCGTGGATTATGACGTCAGGGGGTGGGACTCCTACGGTTTTTATCAGGAAATCTTCGAAGGAAATCTGTCAAAGTGGAGGGGAGGATCTCGTGAGAACCCTTTACCTGAGGCAATCTACTGGCGTTTGTTGGTCCTGTGTCGTGTTTCGTTGGGAGAGTTGACACAAACAGTGTAGTGGGATGACAGCCTGTGCCGCGATGGAGCCTCTAATCAGCGTTTTACGGAAAGCGGGCAATTACGCAATGACTGGTATGAGTGGGGCTAAAAGCGGCTCACTGCATTTCTTGATGAACTTGAGTTTATCAATAATGTTTTGTTTTTCTCCTTGCAGGAACCTTTACGGAAGATCTCGGCGGTTACAGAAAATGGCTGTTTAATTATGAAATGAGACGATGATATCCCGGAAATAGCCCAATCTTGAGCTTGACGTGAGAGTGCTATAGTTTTGGTCATTCATATTCCTATCCTGCTCGACACTCCCGAGCGAAGAATGGAATCCCACCACGCGCATCATACTCGAGGAATGGGCCCAATCTACTGAATGTACTTTGTTTCCCGCCACGCAAGGTGCTGCAGTAGGTATGTATCCTTGATGACATTTCAGTGATTTTCCCCTCTAGAAGCACATCTCTTGTTCAATTTAAAACTCTGCTCCTCTGTCAAGCAAGCATCCCCGACACAGCAACGGAAGCATTCCATCGGTCCCGTGCACAATTCCAGTACTACCCTGCTAGAGATGAACGATATCCCGCCATGTCACTGTCGTTAAAAATTCTGCTACGCTCGCCGATGTGTTCCCCTTCAACAGTCCTTACCCTGGGGTGAGTTCAGAAAACTCAGTTGATCCACAACGCTGCCATTGCGTACCTGAACTGTGAAGTACTGCACTCACGGCTACAGTGGGGCGGAGGGGCAGGGCATCGACACCTGAGGAAGGCAGCATGGGTTGGATAAACTTGCCTTCACCTCGGCCGTCTGTCGAACCTTGTTGCTTGTCTTTGTTGTGTAACCGTTGGGGGTAAAAGGAGGATAACGACTGGTGAGCGGTGTTGTGGGTGACAAGGCTTGCCGACACTTACACAGAGTCGTCCTGCACTGTTCTGCACTGTTCTGCACTGTTCTGTACTGTTCTGTACTGTACAGGACCTGTATTTCTGCGCTGAATGCAAGCAGGTGAGTGTAACGGTTGATGGTTTCTTCAGGGAGTTGCCTCACTGTGATTGGCTCATAAATCCGGATAACCGCAAGTTGTAAAACGTTAACATTTTCCGGTACGAGCCATAGGGTGGCCCTGCCGTCTGCTTCCAAACTTCAAGCTCCCTCCGCATCCCCGCACTGCTGCCAATATGGCCCATGAAACCAATCTTTTCGACAAGAATTTACCAGCCACGTTCCAACATTCCCCAGTGCTGCCCCATCATTTGCTGTGCTACTAGTCCCCCGACCATCTCTTTGTGTGTCGCTGCCACTCTGCCACTTCATCCGGAGGACCGCCCTTTCTCAGTTCCCGTGCCGCCGTGCTAGTCGATCCCCGCTCAGCACCCGCTGCGCTACTCATAGAATCAGATATAGTTTCGCAGCTTGCCGGGCGCTTTGC
>JAUKWC010044533.1:0-10895 GCA_032356245.1 Endocladia muricata | reverse complement strand
GGGGATTGCTGAAGGCGCTGGAGAACGAGGCGCAGCTGGCCATGATCGTCGGGCACGAGGCGGCGCATGTCGATGCGGGTCATATCGCGCAGGGCGCCAGCGAAGAGGCGACGGTCGATGCGCTGACGAAGCTGGGTACGTCGCTGCTGGACGGGGTCGGCGGGCTGGCAGGATCGGTCGGCCAGCTCGGCGTCGGCCTCGCCGGGCGGCGGGCGAGCGCGTATTACAGCCAGGGCGCGGAACTGGAGGCCGACGATATCGGCCTCGGCTACGCCATGCGCGCGGGCTATGACGGGATTCAGGCGGCCAGCACGTTCCGGGTGCTGAGCGAGGCGAACGGGCCGCGCGGCAAGATCGCCGATTTCTTCGCCTCGCACCCGAACAGCGACGGGCGGCTGCGCACCATCGCGGCCAAGGCGGCGGCGACGGGCCAGCCCGCCTATGTCGGCGCGGCGGAGTATCAGCAGATGCGCGCGGCATTGCGGTAGGATAATCGGGGCGCGCGGGTGTCGCGCGCCCCGGATCGTCATCGCATCAGGCGGATCAGTTCGGTCCCGTTCGCATCGCGCAGGCTGATGCCGCCGCCGATGGCCTGCACCGTGCGGATGGCGGGCAGGGCGGCGAGGATCGGCCCCTCGAACGGCGCGGGCACGAAGCATTGCCGCGCGGTCACGGCGATCTGGCCGAACGTAAGACTGCTGCCCGACTGGGTGTACAGGCCCTGCGCGGTGTTGCAGCCGAGAGAGCCGACGAAGCGCCCGTCCGCCATGAACTCGACGGTCGGCATGCCGAAGCCCGAATCGGTCTCGAACACCCCGTCGACCACCACGCCCGCGACGTTCCACATGCCGATGACCGGCAGGCCGACCTGCCCCGGCACGTCCCCGTCGCGCACGAAGGTCGCGACCGGCATGCCGTCGGCCCCCAGAAGAGCGAGCGTGTCGCCCTCGCGGCCCGGGCGGAAATCGGTGGCGGTGCCGAGCGCGGCGAAATACGCCTGCTCTTCCGACAGTTGCGGGCAGGCCCTGCGCGTGGAGAAGGGCGGGGCGAAATCGATGGAGAAATCGTCGAACACGCCGACGTCGCCGCCATAAGTGTTACAGGCTGCACGCCCGCCGAAGCGACCTCCCGCCTCGAAATTGAGCGTCGCGCGGGCCGTTACCGACTGCCCGTTGACGGTCTGGAGCAGCCACATCGTCCCGTCGAGGAAATCGAAGGGGGCGGGGCCGGTCATGGGCGGTTCCGGCTGCGGCTGGTAGGGATCGACGGGCGGCGTCGGATAGAGCACGGTGGGCGGCACGTAAGGCGCGACCGGCGGCGTGTAGGGCGCGGGCGCGTATCCGCCGCTGCCGCCGCCGAGGTTGAAATCATAGCTCCGGTACACCTGCGTGCGCAGCAGGTACGGCTCGGGAACGATGGTCACGCTCTCGCCGGTCGCGGCGTCGCGCACCGTCGTGTTGTCGCCGTAGAGGATGCTGGCCTGACACTCCAGCCCCTCCGCCATCGCAGCGCCCGACCCGGTGATGCCCAGCGCCAGAACGATCCATGAAAATCTCATCTCGACTCTCCGTTAACTGATCCGGTGAGGGAGCGTATCACGATGGCACGACATAAGGGAGCAGCGTACGGTATTCTGCCGAACCGTGACATTTTATCAACAACTGGCGGTTGATCGAGGCACTCGCCCGGTGTCAGTTCAGCGCCACGATCATGATGTTGAGGTAGGCGGCGAAGCCGATCCACATCATGTAGGGGACACTGAGCCACCATGCGATGGCCGATACCTTGCTGTATTCGCCCGCCATCCGCGCGGTCAGGTACCAGAGCAACGCGATGACCGGCAGCGCCCATGCCGGGGCGCGCAGGCCGAAGAAGACGACCGACCACGCCATGTTGACGAGCAACTGGCTGAAATGGAGCCGCAGCGCGCCCTTCACGATGGCCGGTTCCCGCCATCCCTCGCGCCATGCCAGCCATGCCGCGACGCTCATGGTCACGAACAGCAGGGGCCAGACGATGCCGAAGACGGCGTCGGGGGGCGTCAGGCGCGGTTTGGCGAGGGCGGGGTACCACTCGGCCATCGCCGATTGCGTCGCGCCGCCCCCTACCCCGCCGACGAGGAAGGCGAGCAGCAGGAAGACGCCGAGGGTGATCGCGCTCTTCACGGGGCCGGGCGGGCCGTCATGCGCTATCCGTCACGGGTTTGCGCGCCTGCCAGTCGATCCCCTCGCCCTTCGCCGCCGCTTCGGCATAGAGCGCCTCGCAGGCGTCATCGATCCGCCCGCCGACCTTTTCGAGGAATTCGTCGCCCTTGAGGCCGCGCTCGACGGGGTCGAGGAACTCCAGCACCATCGTGCCGGGAGGGCGCAGGAAATCGGTCTTGCCCCAGAACAGCCCCGTATTGAGCGCCACCGGGATGCAGGGCATGTCGGGAAACGCCTCGTAGAGCCGCCATGCGCCGATCTTCCACGGCCTGACCACACCGGGCGGCGTGCGCGTCCCTTGGGCGAAGATCACGACCTGCCCGGCCTCGCGCGCCTGTTCCTTGCGGATACCGCGCATCATGGAGGCCAGCGCCTTGCCGCCCTTGCCGCGATGCACGGGGACCGCGCCGAGGCGCATGGCGTACCACCCGAGGAAGGGGGCGAAGCGCAGTTCCTGCTTGATGATGAACCTCGTCGCCGGGACCGCGCATTGCAGGATCATCATGTCGGCGAAGGACTGGTGCTTGCAGACCAGCAGCGCCTGATCGGTCGGCACCTTGCCGCGCACCTCGATCTCGACGCCGAGCAGATGGCGCATGACCCAGAACATGTGCCGCGAATAGACCCGCGTGACCCAATGCGACCCCTTGCGCGTCCACAGGCCGATGGGGGCGAGGCCGATGCCGATGATCGCCATCGCGACGTAGACCCAGACATTGAAGATCAGCGAGCGCAGGTACAGCATCATCCGCGATGCCTCAGCGCCGCCAGCACCGCGAACCGGGCGGCGAGGAAGGCGACCAGCCCGCAGGCGACGATCACCCCGAGCCATGCGAGGGGCCAGTAATAGGGCGCGTCGATCATCGGCAGGGCCGCGCGCACGCTGGCCAGCGTCTCAAGCCCGAGGAACGCGCCGAAGGCGAGGCTGGACCCGATCAGCCCGCCGAGCGCGCCGAGCCAGAAGAAGCGCGACTGGTAGAGATTGGCGACGAAACGGTCCTCGGCCCCCGCGAGGCGCAGCGCCTCGATCGTGCCCTTATGCGCCGACATGGCGATGGAGACGACGAGGAACACCGCCCCCGCCACCGCCGCGATGGTCAGGCCCAGCGCCCACCACGACAGGTTGCCGATGGCATTCGCCGCCCTCGCCGCCCGGTTGCGCCAGCGCCCGTGGTCGTCGTAGACCGCCCCCGCGCTCGCCCCGTCCAGCCGCGCCTGCACGACCGAGGGGTCGGGTTCGTCCACCGGGTCGAGCGTCACGGCGACGATGCCGGGGGCGGGCAATTCGCCCAGGTCGGGCGTGCCGCCGAACCACGGGGTCAGCAATTCGGCCACGTCGCGCTCGTTCAGCGCCCGGGCATCGACGATGCCCTCGGTATCGCGCAGGATGTCGAGCACCAGCGAGATGCGCCGCGCCCGGTCGTCCTGACTGGCATCGACGCGCACGGTCGCGGCCCCGGCGAGGCCGTCGGTCCATGTCGCGGCGATGCGGGTGGTGGCCAGCGCCCCCGCCAGCGCGAAGCAGGCGAGGAAGGCCATGGCGGCGACGATCAGGAGCATCAGCCCCCCGCTCGACGCCTGAAACGGGATCAGCGCGCCCTTGCTGCGAATCGCGCTCATGCCGCGCGCCCCTTCTTGCCGGTTCCCGTGGCGACGGTGCCGTCGCGCAGGACGTTGATGGGAAGCTTGTACTGCTCGATCATCGCCAGATCGTGGCTGGCGAAGAGGACGGTCTTGCCCAGCCGGTTCATCTCGACGAACAGGGCCATGATGCGCTCGGCCATGGCGGGGTCGACGCTGCCCGTCGGCTCGTCGGCGAGGATGATGTCGGGGGAGGCGACCACGGCGCGGGCGATGGCCACGCGCTGCTTCTCGCCGCCCGACAGCTCCGGCGGGCGCACGTCCATCTTGTCGCCGAGGCCCACCCATTGCAGCATCTCGGTCACGTTGTCGCGATAGGCGCTCTCCCGTGCGCCCGCAACGGTGAGGGGCAATGCGACGTTCTCGGCGGCGCTGAGGTGGTCGAGCAGACGGAAATCCTGGAACACCACCCCGATCCGGCGGCGGAACCACGCGATCTCGTCGCGCGTCAGGGTCGTCACGTCGCGCCCGAACAGCGAGATGCGCCCCGAACTCGGCACGGCGTCGAGATACAGCAGGCGCAGGAGCGAGCTTTTCCCCGCCCCCGACTCGCCGGTGATGAACTGGAAGGACCCGGCAGGGATTTCCAGATCGACATTGAGCAGGACCTCGGGGCCGCGTTTGTAGTGGAAGCCCACATTATCGAACTGGATCACGGCGTCACTCCCGGCGCAGGCATCTTCGTGGTCAGGCGGTTACGCGTCGCAACTTCGCAGAGCAAGAGGCTTGCGACAAGGTTTCGATGCCCGCTAGTGTTCATTTCGTCTGGCTTATTCTGGAACATAGCCTCTTGATAGCGGCTTGGCCCGCGGGATTCTGCACCGGAGATGCGTATGTCGGAAAATGTCGTTCTGAAATGCCCGAACTGCAATACGCGGTTCAACGCCCCCGTTTCGCATTTCGCGTCCGGCGGGCGACAGGTGCGGTGTTCGAAATGCCAGCACGTGTGGTTCCACGGTCCGTCCGACGGCGAGACGGTCGCGCCCCGTCCGGCGGTCAGGGTCGCCCCGTCGCGCCCGGTCGCGGCAGCGACGGGTACGGCAGCGGCGGGCGCAGGAGTGGTGAGCCGCGCGGCGGCGGCCCTGCCCCGCAAGGACGCGTCCGAAAGGCCCGTCTTCGAGATGACCCCGCCCGAGTCGGAAGAGACGTCGGGTCGCAAGGCCAAGCGGCGCGGCGGATGGGCCGGGCCGCTCCTGTGGCTCATCGCGCTCCTGCTGCTGCTCGCCATCCTCGCCTACGTCTTCCGCGCCCCGCTGCGCACCGCCATCCCGAGCGCGGCCCCCGCCCTCGACCGGTATACCGACACGGTCGACAGGACGGCGCAGGGGCTGGTGGGGCTGGGCACGGCGAGCGCGCCGCTCGAATTCCGCAATATCCACTACGACGTGCACGAATACGACGGCGACAAGGAGATTCTGGTCGAGGCGGACCTGTTCAATACCGGCTCCTCCGAAATGCCCGCACCCAAGGTGCGCGTGCTGGTCGTGGATGGCGAGCGCGCGCCGCTGCACGCCTCGGTCATCGATCCGGAGGACGAGACGGAGGTGATTCCCGCAGGGGGCAGCACGCGCTACTTCGTGCGCATCCCCGAACCGCCCGCCGAGTTCGACGCCGTGCTGGTGGACATCACCGAGCAGGAATAGCGCGCACCCGGTCCCGCATCGGGCATCAGCTATCGGACGGCAGCATCCCCCGCTCGACCAAGGCCCGGCGCAGGGCGGGGGCATCGGTGAAGAGGATCGCATCGACCCCCAGCGCGCGGGCCGCCTCGATATTGGCGGGCATGTCGTCGGCGAAGACGCAGTCCGCCGCCGCCAGCCCCGTGCGCTCCAGCAGGATGCGCCAGATCGCGGGGTCGGGTTTCACGACGCCCTCCGCGCCCGAGACCACGACGCTGTCGAATCGCGACAGGACCGGAAAGCGCGCGACCGCGACCGGCCATTTCTCCGCCGAAAAGTTCGTCAGCCCGTGGCACGCCACCCCCGTCGCCTGCAGATCGTCGAGGATGGCGGCGGTGCCGGGGACGGGGCCGGTGATCGGGGGGGGGACGGGGGCGCTGAGTAGGAGGGGGGGTGGATCCGAGATGCAAAGTTTGTTAAGAGTAGTAAATAAAAGGCAGAGGTGGGCGGGGGAGTGCAAGGGGCAGGAAATGAGAAGAATGTGGTGTTTTTATTGTGGTTTTTTTAGGAGAGGGGGTTTGCGGAGGTGGAAGTTGGGAGGATGGTGGGGCTTGCCACGTGTATTGCAGGTGGTGGGGGAGATATTTGGCAATTCGGGCACAGGGTACAGTATTTCGGAGGAAAAGGGATGTGGGCAGAAAGCGGGGAGCCCAGTGGATGGGGGAATTCCATACCGTACAACAACATCAGGTTTGTCGTGTTGTGTGAGTTTCCGGTCGGTTGCCGTCTTTCCTGCTCCACCCCCTTGCCTTGCCGCGCATTGCACATAGGAACTGTGCCAGTCAACTTGCACAGTGTCGTGCCCCTGCTTCAAATCCTTGTCAGCAGCTGTGGAAGAAGGGCAAGTGACTTTTTCCAGCTCTGGGGTGCACACTCGGCTTCCAACCTCTCGTGCACTGCAATCGCACACACTCTCACACAACACACACACACACCTCTCCAGCATTTTCGATGACGTTTTGTTATCCCCGATACTCCCTTTTTCTGTGACAGTCTTTCTTTCGATCTCTCTCCCCTTCCCCCCTACCAACCCCTGTGCCATCCAGTGTGTATTGGGTCACCACCGGTCATCACAATTTTCCTGCACCCCAATCGGTTCCTATCTGCCCTGAGACACCTAGTTGTCATGCCTCCCGACTCTACCTGTCCAAACGCGAAACGAATGCACAGTTGTGCCTCTTGCAACACCATCGTGCTTGCTTGCTTGCTTGCTTGCTTGCTTGCTTGCTTGCTTGTGCATGCGTGTGCACATACGGGTCATCCCTGCCCCCCGCTCCCTGCGTCATGCCTGCAAAGCAAAGCAGTTGTATAGTGTCGGACAGTGAGCAGCGGCAGTCGCAAGGATGTCGCGAAAGATGGATAATCACGTCCACTCGGATTTTCTTGTTTTCGTTCGGGCGCCCTGTCCACTCAGTGTTTCGGTCCAACCACTTGCCTTACACAACTCAACCTCCACACGAGTGCGAGTGCATTGCTGTATGAATTGCCTCACCCCCTGACACAAAATTCAAATATACTGTAAAAAATGAAAATACAGTCCTTCTCACACCCCTTGTACCTAAATCACTGTCAGGATCTCCTCACTTGCAATCACCTTCCCGCTCTCCCGAAAAATCATCACCAAATCCTCTCTCACTCGCTCCCCCCAGTCACATCCGCTCCTTTTTGTCCCAGCTGCATGTCACGCCCTTGTCCCTTCCGACACCCTTCCTCCTCCCGTCCTCCTCCCGTCCTCCTCCCCTCAATCCCCACCTCCCCTCAATCCCCTCCTCCCCCCTCATCCCACGTTTCTCCCCCTCCCTCTGGCCGTCTATGCCTTCCCTCCCATGTTCTCGCTTCTGCAAGGCTTCTACGCCGAGCTCACCTACGAGCACGAGCGTCGCGTCGCCCTGCTCGGCATCCAGTCGGCCGGCAAGTCCTCCCTCCTGGAGTGGCTCAAGGTCTTCCACACCACCTCCACCCCCCCTTCTTCCCCCGCCCCCCCGAAATCTCTTGAGAAGATCACTCCCACCGTCGGTCTCAACGTGGCCAAACTGCGCGTGTGCGGCGAGCGCCTGCTTGTCTGGGATCTGGGCGGCGCCCCGGCCTTGCGCACCATCTGGGATCGCTACATTGAAGAGGCAGAGGCCGTGATCTGGGTTGTCGACTCGTGCGATGCCCCGGGTCTGGCCGAGTCACGCGCTGCCCTCAAGGCTGTGGTGGAGAGGGACCGATTGCGCGCAAGTCCGTTGTTGGTCTATGCGAATAAGCAGGAGGAAGGGGGAGGCGGTATAGATCCGGTGCGCGTCAGCTTGGAGCTAGGCTTGGTGGAGCATGTAGGGGGGAGGGCGCAGTGCGTGCAGCCGTGCTCGGCACAGACGGGGGAGGGGGTTAGGGAGGGTGTGGAGTGGCTCATGCGCCATTTGCAGGGGAAGGAGACAAAATTGGAAATGCGCATTCCATGATGAGGAGGATGAATGCAGAGAGGTAGGTCTGGATGATTTGATAGGGTGTAGGGATGCGGGGAGGGCGGGGGGAGGGGTGGAGTGGGGTGGGGTGAGGTATTGAATGGGAGGGTGAAAATAGATCGGGGGAGCGGAATAAGGTGGGGGTGGGTTTGATGTGGTGTGGTGTGGTGTGGTGTGGTGTGGTGTGGTGTGGTGTGGTTTGTAACGATTGACGTGAATATTGAGTGACGACCAATGGGTGTTTCAGAAGACGCCGATATCCATCTTGTGTGCATAACCTCAGATCCCTTTCATCATAACGTGTTTCTCGGACTTGCACTACACATTAAAATAGACTTCAATTATGTGTCTTCTTCTGCTCTCTCCCTTCTTCAATCTCCCTTCTTCTTCCTTCTTCTTTTTCTTCACCTTGTTTCTCACCGCGCGCAATACCCACAAGCGTTTAGAGAACATCATACGCTTCGATGCGCCAGTCGGCTCCAAACCGCCGCATAGATACGCAGCCCAAAGAATAAAAAGACAAGACAAGACAAACGCACAACAAACTCTTTCAATCCCCTTTACCTCGCTTACCTCATTCCCCCTTCACCCCCCCGCCTCCTCTCACACCTGCAGCGTCGGCGTAACCTCCTTGTCGCCCACCAAGACGAGCAGCAAATTACTCAGCAAACTCGCCTTCTGCCCCTCGGACATCCCTTCCCCTACATCCCCCACCGCCTCCTTTGCAATTTCCTTGGCCCCCCTCACAATTGCCTTTCTCGCCTCCACCATAGCCTCTGCCTGCTGCCTCCTCAACATACTTGCCGCAATCTCCGGTGCATACGACAACTCATTAATACTAAACGTCTCCACCGTCACGCCTGCCACAGCACATCGCATCTGCAACGCCTCCCGCATCCGCTCCGCAATCTCCGTCGTCTCCGTCCTCAAGCTTGCCCCCCCTGCCTCCCCAGCCTCGTACGGGTACATGGACACGACCCGCTTGAGCACTGCAGGCGCCTGGTCGCGCACATACTTGTGGGGGTCCAACACGTCGATGGCCGCCGCCCGCGCATCCGTGATGGCGTACGTCACAATGCCGGACATGACCACGGGCGAGCCGCGGGCGTCCAGCACTTTGGTGTTGGCCAGGTCAAACGTGACCAGGTTGGTTGCCACGCGCCGCAGTTCCACGCCGATCAGCGAGCGGCAGTAGCATCCGGGCTCGGTGATGGTGCCGTGGTAGGAGCCGCAGAAAAGCTCCACGACTTGCACGCGCTCGGGGACTACGAGACAGGTGCTGCAGAAAATGCATAGAAAGTCAAACGGGGTCGTGCCAATCAAGTGGTTTTCCTCCTTGAGCAGTGAGGGGGGCTGGGAAGAGGCTGCTTTGGGGAGAGGCGGGGGTATTTCGACAAGGGGAGGAGCTGACATGATGACGCCGGAGAACAAAGAGGAGGGGGAGGGTAAAGTTAACGAAAAGCACGGTTGCACAAAGCGCTGTTCGAACGGAGGACGCTCTTTAATTCTTCCGCGTGTTCGCTACGCCACGAAACGCCACCGGCGAGCTGCAATAAACTGTTCTCACCGCCCCCGCCCCCACCACCCTCACCCTCCCCTCCACTGCCCACTGTACATCGACCTCTTATTTACGCATTGTCAGCAACAAACCCCCCTGTCCCAACGTCAGTCCTGTTCATTTCGAATCCCCCCATGCATTTTGTCCGACAACCCTCCGTCGCTCCCTCCCTCCGTCGCTCCCCCTCCCCAAATCACGCCTTGTTGTTCTGTCCTCCCCCCCTCCCTCCCCAATGCAACCAATCCGCCCGCGCTCTACCCACTGCACCCCTGGTCGCCCATACCTGTCCGTGCCCCCTCCCTGCCATTCCACTCACCTCACTCGAGCCTTTGCGTGCCGCGCTACCCCCTGCTACACGCGCATATCCCTGCACGCGCACATGCGCGTGTGCGTGGAAGCGCCGCGAAAACCACTCATTACACGGCCCAGATAGTACCAGAGACCGGAGGAGTGGCGGACAATGGGTGTCATACACTTGGCAACAAAGCAGGGCTGCCCCCCGTGCACCCTGACTCCACACCGCGGCAGCAGAGCGTAGAAGCAGTGCACAGGGGGGAGGAGGGGGAAGGTGGAAGAGGAAAGGAGAGAGCGAGAGAGAGAGAGAGAGAGAGAGAGAGAGAGAAAAAGAGGCATGGAACACAGACCTAAAACAGAAGAAACAAGCGACAAGCGTACCGAGCAACTATGCATGGTGACGTCAGAACCTCCGCCCGCAACTTGACCATCATTTCGTGCACGCGCCGCACAACGACCTCAAGAGACTGGCAAACAGCGTCCGCACACACACACGCAAGTCGCATCTACAGCCGGACGCGCCCAGAAGGCCCCTTTCTCTGCACGACGTCTAGTATACATGGGGCGCAGACGCGTGCACGGCAGCCAAACCCTCCGCCCCTCGCACTAGCGCGCCGCCTCCCCCCCAACTCCTAAATCGCTACGCCCCTCATTTTCCACCGCGTCGCATACCCTTCTGAGCACACTCTCCCTGACGGTCCCGCCCTTGACAACAACCCCCCTCCAGAAAACCTCGACAACGCTTCCGGCGGCACAGACGGCATGTGCCCACTGCCCACCCTGTCCCTGTCCCTGTCCCTCAACATGACCACCATCGTCCCTGCTGCCCTCCCCGACGACCATCCCCACCTCCATCCCTGTTTGCATACATTGCACGCGCACCTCGTCACCCTGCCGCCACGCCTGCCCTGACACAAGCATGAAGGGCCCCATGCGTCGGCGACGCGCATTGTGGGCGGCAGCAGACAGCCATGCAAGCAGCAGCGGGGCGAGGGCGACAAGGACACGCAGTGGGGAGGGCAAGGGGGGGGCGACGGGGCGGTGTCGAGCGCTCAACAGACGCGTGCACGTG
>JAUKWC010044522.1:0-10898 GCA_032356245.1 Endocladia muricata | reverse complement strand
CTATTTGCATAAACGCGCAGAATGATATGTTTCTGCATTGGGTCGAGTTGACTGATTATCAGGTCGGGATCATAGTCGTTGACGAAAGGACAGAAATTGCCGAAAACGTAACCACTTTTGACAATAGTAATTTGGAGAGTGTCACATGCGTAGACCGAATGCTGCTGAAGACGCTCGATGCGGACAAGGTCAACCACTATAGTGGTGATCTTCGCAACAAAGTCGACAAGAAGATCGATGCAGATATCGAGAGCTTCTCCGCGTACTGATCGCAGCATCGTGGCGGTGAGGTCGCGTTCTTCGTTTCCGAAAAGCGGAATGCCGAGGGTTCTTCAGTAGACGAGCTCGCGGAGGTACATTCAGAAGCCTTCCCTGACAAGACACGCTCCGTGCGTGCCGTTTAGATTCCTCTCCGTGGTTGTGAGGCGACGCAACTAGGAGATGAAGCCGACTCGAGTTCGAATTGCAGTAAACTTTTCGGAGTGCCGGATTCGGCAGACGGTTTCTTCCATGATTGTTGCCCTTCGCCTGGGGTTGCGGGCGTAATCTTGATTGAATGAAGTGTGAGCGTGTTTGTAATCACCGGCATCTGGATGTTGTACGTCTCCAAAGTTGCGGATTTCATCTGAAAAGTGGGTGAGAAGATGAAACTTAAGGGTCTTGAACCTGGTGGGGTCGTGGTTCCCAAAGATGTGCGGCATGGGTGCTTCAAAATGTTTCACGCTGTCCTCCACGTTTTGACCCTCTGCGCAGGTCCAGTGCTTCTTTCGTCCCTGTCTAGAGCTGAGTACTAGACTGTCTGAGTACTGAGCACAAATAGATGCGATGGGCGCGGAGTCAGCTTCATCACAGCAACGGGCAGTGATTCCTGCGATAATTGGAAAGACCGTGGCAACGAATTTGTAGTGTTTGGCCTCCAGCATGCCGCGAACTCCTTCACTCGTACAGAGTTCGTTCAGGCGACTGCCTTTTTCAAGAG
The DNA here is from genome assembly GCA_032356245.1 of Endocladia muricata. Taxonomy (NCBI): domain Eukaryota; phylum Rhodophyta; class Florideophyceae; order Gigartinales; family Endocladiaceae; genus Endocladia; species Endocladia muricata. Next base: position 9,919 of record JAUKWC010044522.1, on the reverse strand, counting down.
GTGGTGAAGTCGATTTGTTAGGCCGAAACGTAGAAGTCCTTCTGAATGACTGCCAGAACTGTGTCGACTCCCCGAAGGAGAGCTGCGCGGATAGTTCTGAACTGTTTGCGACTGTTGCTGGCAGAGGTTTGCGCTGTAAGTAGGACGGGGGAGTCGAGCCTAACAAATATGCAGGCTTGTGTGCAACGGTTCGAAACCGAAAGTGGAGTGCATGTGGAGATGAGAATTGGACAGAATCAAGACGTCTGTTTCGGAAAAGGATGGCGGCCTCTATGGGGAGGACGTGGCAACAATTTGTTGCGCTTGAACGATGGCAGCTCGTGGGTGAGCGCACCTGCTCAGCAATGCATGAGCAGCGATGTCGGCCTCGAGGCTGTCCACTTTTCTGCAAAGATGGATAGTGTACTGTGTGGTAAAAGGCGGGAATGATGCCGACGAAGTGAGGAGATTTGAAGGTACTTCGCAACGGTGGCATGGTTATCTGAGCTTAGTGCCTGATCGTGTGCCAGCGCTGTCCTTCTGCTCGCGTACGTCGCAACAGTAGCTGGTGCGGAGTGGGTGACATTTCCAGACACAATGGTAGGCATCTGAGCATGTGAAACCTACGAGGGCTGTTTCATACAGAGGCGAGAGCCGAGAGTGCAGGGCGGAGTATAGCACGAAGTTTTTCGTGTCTGGTGCGCGAGTATTCGGAGAAATTGGAAGGACGTGAAAGTCGCTGTTGTGCACGGCGGGGAAGAGCTGGACAGGAAGATAGCTAACGGTGGTGTGTCGGGACCTTACGCGGCGTCTGCCGAAAGCGGCAGTGAGGTTGAGGAGAGTGAGATGTACGGGATGGGCAACTAAGGCGCTGTTCTTCAATGTAATGGCGGATTTCTCCGTGTAGATTTGTGTGCAACCTCCAAACGAGTGGTTCCCAGACTTCCCGGCTTCATAGGTGGTACCCCCGAGCTCGCTACCCATAAGTTCTTCCCTCGGGTCTTGACAAACTCGTCGGTGCACGTCAATTTGCAAGGGATGCGCGAAGAGATGCGTGTCGCTCTGCGGGGGGTCACCACAAGGGAGCAAGTAACAAGACTCGCTGTTAGCTGGCGTAGCTTGCTTTCGCAGGATCTCGACAGTGTCCTAGAAGTAGGCATTTCCGAAGGACGTACCGCTGTGGTCCAAGACGCAAGTTGGGGAGAAACCCTGATGGTGCAGCTCCTTACGGACAACAGCGAGTGTGAGGGAGCGACAACATCGTGTTGAGCGAATGCGGTCTCCAAAGCGCGCGAGAGAGAACTTTGGATCCCTCAGGATAGAAATGGTCTTGTCAGCCGTGCGCGGGACGGAAGTTCTCTGTACTTCCGCATGACAAACTGAGATAGATCATACGAGGAGGTCGGTCTTACGTGGGGTCGGCTCTGCATCAGGTTGACACAGGAATCGGAGTGAGAGATGCAGAGACGCCGGAGCGCCTTCACGAAAGGACGTTATCATCGTAGTGGACAGGGACTTCTGGGGCGAATAACCCTTGCGGAGAACATGGGACGAGCTCGGACGGTCAGTGTGTTCGGAAGTGACAGTGTTGCTCGTGTTTGGAAAGCGCGTACGCGTCGGAAGACGAGTAAACGCAGTGCCGAAATTTGCAGCGCATATTGATGGCTGGCAAAGATGGCTGCAACGATAAGTGCTGGCTGGGGGAGTGACAGAACGGAGAGGTAGAACGTTTTCCATGAGTGGAGCTGTCGTCTTGGTTTCACTAAGTGCAAGACGGTTGATCTGGTAGCGAGCGCTCCCGCGTTCATGAAACCTAGTGCAGGTCTCGTGCACGGGGGAGTGGTCAAGGTGGAATGCGGGGCCTGCTATTCGACCGACACGGACGCTATTGGCTCTGTCGACAATGGAGTATCATTCATTTGACGGATACTGCATCGAGAGGTGGGCATCGAAAAGCAGTGGTACTGTAATATCCATAGTTGAAAGATTTTCAAACTTTCGTACGGTCCAGAGTAATTTCATGTAGAATATTTTCAAGGCACGGCGGCAAAACTATGAAACGCAAAAACCTACCACAGGCCGTATTTAAACCGCAGCGACACGGGAAGCCACCACATTAAGTCTGCAAAGGTACCGTGCCGTCAACAGAAACTACCGACCCACCGTTTTTCCTTATGATGCGACGGCGTGCACAGGTAAGCACCGCGTATTCGAGATGGAACTCGCACGGGCGCTAAGGATTTGAACGGGATAGGAGGCGTCGTTGAAGAGTGGTGAGACTTGCGATGTGCGATGCGATGCAGGGAGTGCCAGCTGTTGGAGGCGGAGAGAATGAGGGAGTGCGGGTGATGGGAGGGTGTTTTGTACAAATTGGAAGTGATGAAGGGCCGGAGGGGTGCCGTCGTTGAAGAATGGCAGGGCATGTGCTATGCGATACGATGCAGGTAGGGCCCGCTATTGGAGGTGGGGAGGATGAGGAAGTGGGGGTGTGGGAGTGCGAGTGATGATGTGGTGTGGTGTGGAAACTGGAAGGGATGGTGGGCGGGATGGGTGATGTCGTTGAAAAGTGGCGAGACGTGTGGCGGGCGACGCAGTGCAGCAAGTGCGGGATGTCGAAGGTGGAGTGCGATGCGATGCGGGGATTGCGGGTTGTTGAAGGTGGAGAGGGCGAGGTAATGCGGGAGGTGGTGAGGTGGGGTGTACAAACTGGAATGGAAGGCCGGCGGGACGGGTGGCGTCCCTCAAGAGAGGCGAGGCTCTTGGTGCTCGGTGCGATGCGGGGAGTGCGGCCTAATGGAGGCGGAGACAGTGAGGGAGTGCCGGTGATGATGGGCTGTTGTATACAAACTGGAAGGGATGGTGGGCGGGATGGGAGGCGTCGTGGAAGAGTGGCGTGACGCTTGGTATTCGATGCGATGCGGGGAGTGCGGGATGTTGGAGCAGGAGAGGGTAAGGGACTGCGGGGCACTGTGGGGCATGACGGTGAAAACGTAGATCTGTCCGAGTACTGTCGAAAGGCTATTCATGTGGCAGTACGGAAATGTAGTAGAACGGGACCGGACGTTCACCGCACGCAGTGAACGTTCTGTTCAGTTTCAGTACGTGCGCTGCGCAGCCGCACTTCACGCAGTTTCGAATGCAGCATGAATGCATCCGGAACTGCGAACGGTACCGTTGTTGATCAGCAAAACTGGGAATGGACTTCCACCAGGTGGACGTCCGAGTTTAATATTATTAGGCTCAGACCTCCACCTGGTGGATATCCGCGTCTAGTAATACCTGACCCGGACGTTCACCTCGTGGAAGTCCGGGTCTAGTAGTACTAGACCCGGAACTGCAGAATAAGTAGTAAACAGGGGACAATACGAGGCCTCCTACTGAACTCAGTGAACGCCCACATCCATTTCCGGAAGCACAGACGTCCTTTCACAAGGCCTGATACCAACCGCTTTTATTAGTGACACCGAACCCATCTTGAACATTGTTTCGTTTCGACACCCGCGAAATCCACGTGGGGGTCCTTTCCATATCTTCCAGTCGGGCTTCTCTCTATTTCGACGCTTCGTGTGAAACATTTAAAATCAGCTCAGCACAAGGAGCCTGCACATACCGTCTTGTGGTGGTCCGTTATAGCACGGCTACAGAAAAGGTGGAGTGAGGTGTCGGCGTCTGTTCACCCGCCTTGCTACCAATGAAAGGAGATAGTACAGCGTTGGAAGAAAACTGCTTCAAATTAATCGTTGCTGGCTCTAGTATACGCCTGAGTACTCAGGTGGAGGTGTCAAATTCTCGTCGTAAATCACGAAGTTCCGGATGTACTGGTTCCTGCACCTATTATTAATCAGTGACAGGGCGATCCACTGGGAAGGCTCTACGGCGGATATGTAATGCGAATGACAGGAACAATACGTTTCAGCACCACTATATAGTAAAGCAACTTAATTTTGGCACGCACTAAGATGATGCCATCCACAATCACTCCTGCGATCTCCATCTTCTTAGGCATATGAAAAGTTCGTACTCGTCGGCGTTCCACTATGGTTACAAAACTTCGCGAGATGTCAGAGCACAGTGTCCGACTTTCTCACTTCCGACGTAATGTCGGCACACTTCCGTGCAAAGCGAGAGACATCAACAGGTCCGAGCACAACTCCAAGTTTCATAGAGCCGTAGATGGCTCGTGATGCGCGTATTAGTCTTCAGTTTAGTCGCACACAGTCCGTCGAAGCGCATTTAACATAATGGAGGGTCCAAGGTAGTCGTATCCAAGAGAGGCAGGGTAGCGGTCAGCGCCCACGACAAAGGTACGTAAATGAGCGGTAGAGCTGCAGAGTACTGCACTAGTTGCAGTACAAGCAGGATACGTTACTACAAAATAGACTGCAGGTACTGGATGCAGACAATTGGTGAACGCGGTATTTCAAACTAGTTGTATTTCGGAAGGTGGCATTCATGCGAAGACCGGCCGTCCTGAAGGAACTCCATGTTTTTGACCGCCATGAAAGCCAGCATTCAATGGCATTCAAATCCTTACTGAGTGGGAGGGTTTAGAAAGCTACCACACCCGAGGGACGTCCGCATCCATCATTGGACACACAGACGACGGACTGGGAAGCTCCTGCCTTCGTCAGACCCCTGTGCTAGGAATGTCTAATAAGATGACACGACGAAGTTCGCTTTTCTCGATAGTCTTTCAGTTTCCCGGGGTGAACGCGCTACTGTTGCATTTTCCTCTTCGGGAACGCAAGGTTATTGCTGTATTGGCACCGCAAGATCCCGGGCTCTTCCTTCGCGCAGCATTGCTTCGCAAACATGCTTCGCTGCTATCGCATCTGCACCGAATGGATCGATTTGTGTTCACCTTACGTCAGGTTGAGTCCGCTACCTATTGTCTTCCTCTCAATGCCTAGCTCTGAAGTAAATCTCTGGGTCGTAAAGGTCACTTTCTTGTAGAGCATGTGGTCCGTGCTTATTACACGTATTCCTGAAACATTTACAAACTTCTCAACTTCAGTGGTTTAGTTGGCGTCGCGAGATCTTAGAAATCGCATCGTGGATGAAACCTCCACGACATCTGCAAGTACATTGCTGGCGTGTTCCTTGCTACTTGGCGCAGTCCAGATTTCTTGTTCTCCTTGCCCAGCGTCAACTACCAATGGTAATATATCACTGAAGCGGCTTTCTACATAAGCTTGACAAACTACGTAGAATTTGGTCCACAGCCGTCGTCGACAATTCCAAAGCAGCACCCCAAGCACATTCCAGAGAATAATTTCCCTACGCTGCGGTATTTCGCTGTCGCTGTTGCAGCCGTTGCAATAGAAAGGGAAAATTCGGAGATGTTACCAAAACAAGAACACGCAAAGAACATTTGAGGTGCGTGTCTTTGTTGGAAAATGCGCCATGGACGTCCGTCAAATTGAGTATCGCCTAAACCCAATACAGGTGTGCTATCTCATTTGCTCGATGTTATAGCCTAGAATTTGACTCCTCTTTACGTGAAGGCGAAGCCGAGACAAGGCAAGTCAAGATTTGTTTGCCAGTTTGTGCAAAAGACCTAATTTGGGCGAATGGACAAACTTTATTTCCAAACCAATAAGTTTCGAAATTGCTTTTAGAATAGATTGATGGTAGTGTCTACTCACTATTTTACCCCACACGTGAACAAATCTTGCGAAGATACTGGAGGGACAGTGAAGCGCTCACCCTCCCTGTTCTCGGTGTCTACTTCATGCTCTTCTATAACGTTTTCGAGGCAAAGTAAAGCTCGAAGCCAAACTCACGTAGTTTCCTGGCGGTTATAGTTGAAGATGTCTGATGTTCGCAACCTTCCACTGTCATATCACAAAATTGGGCGAGAGGAAAAAGTTGCAGAACAAATATTGGCTTCTGTAGGACCGTATAAATCACGAACCTTTCCTAAGATGAGATGTCAAGAGCATCCAAATCATGTTAAAACGTACACAATTAGGTGTATCGTAATTGAAGTTAGGAACAGCACATCAGACGTTTGACGTGAGGTACCGTGTCCACGAGAGACCGGCGCCGATCAGACGGGTGGTCTTGGCGCATACGCGGTAAATATCATGGCTGCACCAAACGACAAACTGCCTGGTTGTTAGTTGGATTCTGAGAGCGCATAGCAGCATATCGCCCGTTCAGGTTGCACGCTGTCCGCGTAGAAGTAGAAACTTCACCACCTCCATCTCGAACTACAAAGAGTAATCTCAAGAGTCGTGCAACCACGGGAATGGCTTCCGTCACAGGGCTCAATTCTCGCCGAGTGCTTCTAACCTTCCAACCTTCCATCCACAGATTGGATAGGTTCCGAACGAGTTCTTTTGGGAGTTTTTTAACGATCCCACTTCAAAAGAGGATCGTGCTCTGTGCAATCTTGTGAAGTTGTATTCTGTAGGCACACCCAAGCCCTATGCAAGCAATACTTGCAGTATAGCTACTATCAAGTATACGTTTTGAAGCAGTCATGTACTCACAACCGTAGTCGTTGGTTTGAACGAATACATCAAGAAACTTGAAATGATCCCATGATGAGGCGCAAATGGTAACGCGCTCCATAGCACCGTTTTCAAGAAAGACATCAATCCGATTTACTGGGTTTGCACCCTTCCGGAAGGGGTAAGGCCAGACAAGCCAGATAATGTCGTGCCCTCGCGAGCAATTAATTGGCTCCGATTGAAAGCCATTTCTGCTGCCTCAACAGATTTCCTGGCGAACACCAACATCGACCCTGACAGCACAGATATCTAGTTTCAATAGACTATGCTTGAATCGCCCATTCATTTTGAAACTATAATTTGATGTCACCATCGCCCTTGCCGTTAGTCCGCATAGAGACACAGAGGGGTTTCTGGTAGTAAATCTGACCTTGCATGGTAATACTGAGAAGAGCTCGGCAACTCGTGCCTGGCACTGGTTACTGCGTAACGTGGCGTGGAACTGATGATCTACCAAATTTGTTTGTGCTGTCTATTCCGACTATATTATAGAGTCAATGGATGATGGTCGGCTGGACCCACCCACAGTCAGTACTGACGAGGATTTCGCATAATTGACTCCATACTGTGTAGAGCCGAGGGCAGGATTTTGCTCTTGAATATGACGAAGACAAGATCATAGATGAATGAAGCATTATTTCTGTGATCTTCGATGTATGCAACAAAGGGGCAGAAATTAATTACGGCTTACCTTCAAACCCTATATTAATAGGTTCTTCTGAAACCATCGTAAGGTTTGAGCTTTACTCACACCCAGGTTTGTCGTCATGACCAAACACGTTCTCGATGTTTGTCTGTAGTTCATGATTGCCAGTTTTGGGATGCCAGATGTAAATATGTGGCAACGCAACCGCCCAGCCGTAATTGATGACCTCACGCCATTGACGAAATAAAAACTCTCTTCGCGGGTGAAGAAGAGTCTGAACGCCCGCGAATGTCAGCGCTGTCATCGTGAGTTGCATCGGCCTACCTCCTGGAGGCCTTAAAAAGCTCCGTCCACATATGTTTCAGGCAGTTCGTTTGCAGGTGTACAAATGAAATCACCTAAAGTCAATACCTCCGTTTCTGGCATCTCTGGTATAGCTCACGAGAGGTAACGAGACCGTTAGCTTCAAACAAAGTGTGGACCATTACCAATCAACCTCTGGCGACGCACTTCGATTGCAACCCTAAATCACCTTGACGAGGCTAATTGTGGTCGTCACTCACGGAGGGTATTTCACAGTAGCTTCAATGCCATCCTGGGATGACCTTGTCGAAGCCATAAAGACTGAGGGTTCCTATACGGTACCTTCAGCCCTCACAGTATGTGTCATCGCTATTAGCTATTTAGACAACAGGGCTGGTGAAGTAGGGTGTGTCCGAGGCAACGAATTTTAATGCCATGATATCATACCTGGCAGTCAAGATCTTGACACGGGAATGCATCTCGGATACTGCTGGGCCTGAATGATAGGCAGCAGGGTGTCTCTACCCGCCTATCTGGACAGTACCGACACTCCTTAAACCATTCCTGACGAGCCTTATTTTAGTTTTTAGGGCGATAAAGTGAAAGTAAGCACAGATAGCTCTGCAACCGTGAGAGGTAGGTTCAATCTGTCGCAAGCGGATTTTTTTTATAGCTACGTCTGCTTTGGAGGTGTTGGTGGGCATACCTATCAGATGATAGTACCAGCATAAGACGATAAGTATCTCCACCCACACGACGAGAAAATGATTCTGTTTTACATTCGCGTCTGGGCATCCTGGCAAGTGATGCGTAACGCGAAATATCAACGAAAACCTAGCTTCCCCCAATCCGTACCGTATCAGAAATATCTTACCGCCGCGGATACCTCAGCCAAGTTGATATTTGTATCTTACAGATCATCTGATGTATTGATATAATATTTGATCGGATTCCATCCAGAACTCGACGTCTCAGCACTAGTTCTGGCTTCGGTGGTTGTAGTGCAGGTCCGAGGCATTAGGGGATGATCGGAGATAGTCATACCACCAAGAAAAGGCAGATAGCAAAGTTTTCCTATCCTGAATACTTCCTTACGATGTGTGACGGGTATCAGGCCGACATTTTATCATCAAAGCGAGGGCGACAGACAATCTTGAGATGCACATTCGGTAGTCGTTGCCAAGAATAGTTTCTTTGTTTTCATTCCTTCAAATATCCATACAGTTCGAAGATAGCTGTTCGATAATACGCACAGAGCATTCAAAGTATTTCGACAGTACAGGCTAGACTGTCACAGAGACGACATTGATGTTCGAACCACCCAACTTTGAGAACTTTTACAGATTTAGACTGTTCTTCTCTGCCTTGATTCCTGCACGGGCTGAAATTATACCGCTGACTTTATCAATCAAGCCCGATGCATCTTGACTTGTGCTCTTTATCTCATGCTGACGGACAGAACTGACTGGTGTCGTCAGTTCAATAGCAATTCTAGATTCTCATCTGCGAAATAGATTTGTCAGCTGCTCAAGATTTGGAGCAGCAATCGGGATACCCGCATCATGGAAGTTTTTCAAATTGAGTTGTGCCGGACCTATTAATAGTCTCAGTAGCGTGGCCCTGATACTGTCGGTAGGTCTCTAGCTCTCGTACACACCAGAGGCCTTTCTGCTTTTCGTGTTGGACGATTTAAGTTCTTCGACGGTCTCTGTAACTTTCTTCGTCTGCTGGCTGTCACAATAAATCTGTAGACGCTTGAAATTAGAGGTTACAGAAAGAGCGTGGGTATAGACTCGCAACTTAACATCGATATGGATGTCGGAAGTGAGAGACATGGCTGTGAAAATGTGGGGCCTTGTCGGGATATCCAATTGAACTGCTGCTTTTGCTGTCGATCAAGTCGGACAGCTCTATCCTTTCCAAGCTGGTAACACCATGGGGTGTCCTTCGGGAAAATTGAAGAAGTAAAAGATTCGTATTGGTATTACATTTTGAACTGAAAATTGGACTCACATGGGCCAAATGTCCAACAGGCAATCGGATGCGTAATTCCGAAGCGTCGCGTACTTATCAGCTCTACCATACTGTGTTATGCGGTGTAGTGCAAAACCCTTGAAAAACCTCGTTTTCTTCCTTGTACTTTTCGTGACGATGCAACTCATTATTGCTCATCAGATGAGTCTTTGATTCATGGCGAAGTTACGTAAGCCCTTAATCGATATTAAATGTCAGTTCCATCTACTGAGAAGGCATTGATGTGAATCTAGAGTCTATTGGACATCAGGCCTTAAATGAGGCCAAATTTCGCGGAGATATTAATGTATCAAGGCGACGTCCACTTCCGCTGTTCTTTATGTCTACTTGAAGATCTTTGAGTTCTCTATTCTGGCAGAGTGAGTTGTAGAAAAACTCAGCGAACCTTTTGCGCAGTCAGAGTTTTAGTGCAACAGAGTAAGCTACCCTTTGTTTTGATATC
>JAUKWC010044511.1:0-10905 GCA_032356245.1 Endocladia muricata | reverse complement strand
GGAATATTTGATTTCATCATTCTAGCCCTCTCTAACTTTCTATAGCAGTAAAGTGAATTAGAACAAATTACCAACACGTGTCCAACAATCCATTAGAACTATTGTTTTATAAGCCTTTACGGGAATACCTCATCTAGGGTCAGCGAGGAGAATACCTCGCTTGGCTGATGGCTCTCAGAAACCATTTTCATTGCCACCTCGCGCCCGCTTATTGGCCGATACCGTTTCAAGCCTGGCAGCTTACAAAGTGTTGGCATGAACATCGCCGCGATTACTTCGCCCCTGCGTGACTCTGCACGATCACCGATTAGCAGCGAGGGTTGAAGAATAGTTGTATGAGCAAGCGCTAAGCGCCGGATTTTATCTTCCAACTCACCCTTCATTCGTAAATACGGGCTTACGCTTTTTGCATTGGCAGCGCTGGACGAAACAAGTAAATAGTGCGCTACGCCATTGCTCGCAGCCAGCTCCGCCGCCTGATACTGATAGGTGAGATCAACTTTACGTTGCGCGTCGACACTCTTTGCTTGCTTTAATGTTGTACCAAGGCACGAGAACAACATATCCCCCTTGAATAAATCAGCGTAATCGGCCAGCCGGTTGAAGTCGACGACATGGTTACGTACTTTGTCAGACGAGTGGCCCGCATCGCGTCGTGTGATCGTTACAATTTTTGCTATATGTTCAGCCTCTACTAAGCAGTTAACGAGCTCTGAGCCAATAAGGCCGGTGGCGCCTAATACGATTGCGGTTTTACTCATAGTCTGTAATCGACCTAATTAGTGCGAGGGGTTCAGTGTAGGCATTATAAACAACCAAGATTTCCTACGTATCATTAATGTTATTGCTCTTGCGCCGCACCAATACCCCGACAGTGCCTTGTTCATGCGATTCAACCTCGATAGACCCCAAGTCAGTATCAAGAAAAAGTGGGCCACCTTGGTCTACTAAGAATAAGTTCTGCAAGGCCAGCGTTTTAGCTTGAGTTAGCGTTATACAGGCGAGTGCGAGCGCGCCTGCGATCAAAACAATGCCGAGATTCTTCATAAGTTGTCTCCGCTAATTTCGTTAGTTGAGCACGCCATTCGCCGTGATCCACATTGTTTAGATACGAATTAGGGGCAAATAGATTCAAACTTTAAAAAACACTGGAAACATTAAAAGCACAACGTTTGGCGTTAACGAGCACATCCTATAATTAGCAAGACTAAGCCATAGGTTTTGGTGGCTTGGATCACGCTAAAAACGTGAAATTCTGTTAAATTTAATGGTGCGCAGACCTTTGAGTGACGACTTGATAAGTAGTAGTCTATTATTGAACGCAGTAGTAGCTGAAAAAGTAGCAATTGAAGAATTAGCAGTGAAGTAAACTAGAGGCCTGAATTTGTGACGGTTTCTCTACATAACGCAGTGAAAGTCTCGGGGGGGAACTAATATGTGCACAATCATGTTGTTATTATCAAGACCGCAATTAGGACCAAGTTTGCTAAGGAAGCGCAAACATCACGCGAAGCTCAAGGCGGCACCTCGCGTATATAGTACGGGATTAAGCCTGCTGCTTTTATTGCTATCGGCAACGGCGAATACTTTGCATGCGCAATCGGCATCCATTATCGTTGATACTGCCGTATTGCCTGCAATACCTACCCCAACCACCACCACGCCATCACCGTTTACGCGCTTTACATTCTCGTCACCGTTTGCACCAGGCACGATTCCGAACGTATTCCCGATGACACCTGAATTTGGCGCGGGAGCCGATGACGACCCTTGCGTAATACGGATACGCAATATCGACAACCTTGGCTTCGACGCCACGTGTTTAGAACCGCTTAATGAAGACCGGGGCGCACCATCGGTAAGTTTTAATTACATCGCTATCCAAAATGGCACTACCAGTGTGCCGCTAGTTGGTGGCGGAAGCGTGCAGTTCCAATCGGCTTGTCGTTTCGTTGACGACCAAGTGTTTGGTCCTAGATGCGGTAATTGCGGACTCGCTACAGGGCAAACCCAAGGCTTTCAGGGGGTTAGCTTCACCCCAGCTTTTTCCTCACCTCCGGCATTGTTAACGCAAATCACATCAACCAACAACACCTTAGTAGGCAGCCCTACCACCCCAGGTGGCGAACCAGAATCATTAGTGGCAGCAGTGGGTAACGGAACATTAACAACCACTGGCTATAACGTTAGCCTTGACCGCATGGAGGCCGGTAATGGCATCATAAGCGACGGCGAAAACATCTGTCACCTTGCGGTCGAACGCAACGGCTGCCAAGAACTCGACTTATCGTCCTTGGGAGGCCCGGCATCGGTTCTTTTCAACGCAACATACGGTGACAGCGTTGACGGCCATGACAATGGAGCCACGTCTGGCGAGGGCGCGACGTTTGCTACTGGCTGCTTTAGTAGCACACCTCTAGTATTAGGTGGGCACCGCTCCCGAAGAGGTAATAATGGCGGCTTTTTAAGGCTTGTTAGTCAGAATTCGAGCGAGGCGATCTTCACCTTTGACGAAGATCGCGTGAGTGACTCTGAACGCTCTCATATTGATGAAGAAATTTCAGTTCTGGCGTTCAGCTCTACCTTTACAACGCCGGTTACACTTAGCAAAGCTCACGTAAACCAAGTGGGCCGCAAAACCACGTTTAGCTGGGAAACAAGCGCGGAGATTTTCCACCTAGGCTTTCACCTCTGGGGCGAAACCGAAAATGGTTGGGAACAATTAAATAAAAAAATGATCCCGGGTCAGCCAAAGGACACCGCACTATTAAGCGAATACAATCACACGGTTCGATTGACCCGGCAGCAACGAAACACCACCCATCGTTTCGGTATTTCAAGTGTTGATAACACTGGCTATGAAGAATTTTATGGCCCTTTTGAAGTAGGCGTTGAGTACGGCGAAGCCTCAAACAGTGAACCAGTCAATTGGGCGAAGACGCGCCAGAGTTTTGAGCAGCGCATGCGCAGCAAAGGCTACACCAAAGTCAGGAACCGCTGGCAGCGCATTAACAAACAGAGACGGCAACGTCTCGATAAACGCGTGTTTGGAGCTAACAAGACAATACTAAACCTCAATTTCGACGCCTCTGGCATACATCAAGTAAATGCTAGCGAGGTTCTAGCAGTCGCGCCACAGTGGCAAAACCTAGCAATAGATCGCCTAGCTTTAATGCTTAACGGTAATGCAGTCGCGCGACATATTGTTAGCGACGACGACGTTTTTAACGAAGGCGACACGCTGATTTTTAACGTTCGAAAACCGATAGGCAAGCATGCCGTATACCTGAATCAATATACTTACCAACTTCGCGTCGACCGTGCTTCGGCGCTTAACCCCAGCCATTTTGATGCCAGGGTTGACGCAAACACGGTGCTGTCTGAACACGCGTTGACATCAGTTACCCCGACCGAAGATAAAGCCTACTCGGCGGTATTGAATGCTGACCGACCTTGGTTCGATGCACGCATCGCTAGCTATGGCAGTCCGAGCACAGTTGATTACACGGTGGACTTTGCTCGTAATATCGACACCGACCAAGACGCCTACTTAGAAGTCTCACTGGTCGGTGGCCTAGACTTTCCAGATCCGCAGAATGACCATCATGTGCAAATAAAAGTGAATGATCAACTCGTTGACGATGCTCTATTTGATGGTTTAGTAGCCTATAACCGTCGAATAAAATTACCGGCAAATTTAGTAAAACAAGCCGCTAATAAAATCAGCGTCACACTGCCTGGCGATACTGGCTTAGCCGCAGATATCGTTATGGTTGATAAACTCGTATTGTCCGCTTACTCGGCGCTCAGCGGGCAAGACAATTACTACTTTCCGGCGGATACCGGCCGCGCTGGCTACCAAGTTAGCACAGATGCGGCGCAAAACACGCCTACGGTTTTTGCGTTTACCGAAACCGGTTTGCTTTCAAAGCTTGAGGTCGATTTAGGCCAAGCGCCGGGTGCGCTTAGGTTCGCCGCGCTGCCTACCTTAGGTGCACTACCAGCCGCGACTCAATACGCGGTTTCACTGACAAATAGTTGGCCATCTGCCTCCGAAATAGGTATTACCGATACCAGCTTATTGCATACGACTCAGACCGATTTGCTAATTATTAGTCACCCTAACTTTATGGGCACAGAGCTTAACGACTATGCTGCGTTCAAGGTCGAGCAAGGCTATCAGCCTAAGATCGTAAACTGGCTAGACATAGTAGAAACTTATGGCTTCGGTAACAATACGCCTACCGCGCTACTCAATTTTCTAGATCGTGCAAAAGAATATTACGATATCAAGAATGTCCTACTTGTAGGCGGGCATACTTACGACTATTTAGGCTTCCTAGATGAGGAAATCGTAAATTTCATTCCGACTAATTATCGCCGAGTAAACTTCTACGAATTCGCACCGACCGATAATCCATTTGCAGACCTTGATGGCGATGATATACCCGACTTAGCAATCGGCCGATGGCCTGTTCGCTCGATCGAGAATTTGCGGGCCATTATTCAAAAAAATATGGATTGGCAGACTAATAGAGACGCGAATAGCTATCAAAGTGCATTGTTAATCGCCCAACCAAACGACGCGCGCAACTTAGACTTTAACAAACAAATGCGCACCTATTTAGCTGCGCCGCTTCAGCAAATAAAAACGATTGATACGGTGCACCAAATTGTAATGCAAGACCTCGCGGATTCTGCGTTGAGCGTTCCGGTACAGGAAGCGCGCTCACTTATTAACACCTACCTAAATGATGGGTTAAGCTTGCTGAGTTTTTCGGGCCACGGAAGCTACTCGTCTTGGGGCTTTCAAGGCGTGGTCGACACAAACTTCGTTAAGAATTTAGAAAACGCTGGCAAGCCAGCGCTGGTAATGCCACTGGCGTGCTACACCACTAACTACGAAAACCCGAGTGTTAATACATTAGCCCATCAATGGTTGTTCGCGGGCGAGCAAGGTGCTGTCGCGATACAAGGTGCTTCGCTGTTAGGAGATTATCGTGAGAACGGTATTTTTGCGGAGCGGTATTTGCGACAGACAAGTGAATCTGCGACCGTTGGCGAAGCTATCATGAGGGCCAAGAACGAGATGTCGCAAGGCAATGACATGCTCGATAACTGGGCTTACTTAGGCGACCCTACTTTACCGCTACGCTGAGCGTTCGCCCGAAATCACTGCTGTCACTGAAGCGGGAATAACATAATCTGAACGGGCGGGTTGTTAGACTCTGTACTTCCCAGAGCGAATGTTGCGACGTGCTCACTGTACGAACAGAAAAAAAAGCGACTATTTAACTAATGAATTTTGCTCAAAATACATCCGAGTTTCACCGCCCAACCTGAGAGACTGATGCTTTCAATATTTAAAAAAGACCCGATACAAAAACTCAATAAGCAATACAGCGCATTGCTTGAGCAGGCACTGGCCGCGCAGCGCAAGGGGGATATTCGGAGCTACTCCGACCTCACTGCAAAGGCGGAAGGCCTTGCGAAAGAAATGGATCGACTGAAACCTAAATAGGCTTGCTTTAGAGTTTAATTACTCAGAGCAAGAATATTTCACCTTTAATGAGCCCTCCACTTTCGTAGCAAGCTCAACTGAATTTCGTTTTTAGGCTTTCATGTGACCTGAGCCATACCCCGTCAGCATTTAAATGGTGCGACTAACAGACCCGAAAAACTAGCGAGAGCCGTGGCCTATTTAGGCTTTTTCCCAGTTCGCTGGCGCAGCACGGGCCCACGCAGCGTTGTCTAGATAAGACTCAGACTCAAGCCCGCGCAGCAACCAACCTTTAAATTCGAACTATGTTTAATTATTATCAGTTTTATTCGAATATTCCGTATTCGGCGTTAGCCGAAGAGCCTTATGAAACAACTAAACTTTAATCACCTTCAGTATTTTTACGCGGTTGCAAAACAAGGCAGTGTTACCAGAGCAGCTGAGGCGATGCACGTCACGCCGCAAACGGTGAGCGGTCAGCTAGCAACGTTTGAAGAATATATTGGGGCACCATTATTCGAGCGTTATGGAAAGCGACTTGAGCCCAATAGCTTAGGACAAACAGCCTTGCGCTACGCCGATGATATTTTCAACCTTGGCAATGAGTTATCTCGCACCTTAGCCTCGCACGATATCGGCAAGGTCGCGAATTTCAATGTCGGCGTGGTGGACGCGATTCCCAAGGTTATGGTCGTTGAAATGCTTAACGATTGCTTTGACTTGGATAGTAAATTTGTTCTGGAGTGCCACGAAGGCGAGCTGTCAAACTTATTGGCTGACCTTTCAATCAACAAATTAGATTTAATAATTTCAGACCAACCACTACCTACTGGCGTGAGTGTGCGAGCAATCAATCATTATTTAGGTGAGTCCGGGGTAACCTTCTTCGCATCTAGGTCCAATTGTGAAAAATATCAAAAGGACTTTCCACAATCTTTGCACCAAGCGCCATTTTTAATGCCAGGCCGAGACTCTGCTCAATACCGTAATTTACTCTCGTGGTTCGCTCAAGCAAAAATCACACCTGGAATAGTTGCTGAGTTCGATGACAGCGCGCTGCTCAAGTTTTTCGGCCAAACTGGCCGTGGTGTTTTCTGTGTCTCGTCGGCGGTTGAACGTGACGTGCTTGCTCAATTTGATGTCGCAATAATAGGGCGCACCGAATCAATCTCAGATCGCTATTACGGTATATCACCTGAACGCAAAATCAAACACCCAGCGGTCGGCAGCGTACTTAGAGCCGCCGAAAAATTACTCAGTTAATATTCAGCCAGCTTATTACGGACAAAAAAAGGCCCTCGAAAGCTTCGAGGGCGAAGATGACTTCTGCACGAAGCCGAAGGGATATGAGAAAGGTTTACTCGGCGTCTACTTCGCCATTTCGATATAGGCCACCAAGCCGAGTAACACCAGCATTACGACAATCATGATTTCCATTAAAAGTTCCTCTTAGTTAAGTTGACGCAAAAACTATAATTTGATGCATGTTGATTTTCTGTAAAAGCCATCTAACATTAAATTAGATATAAACGTAATTATTATCAGTTTTTTCCTGAAAATAAAATTTAAAGACGAGAATTGAAAGTCACGGATAGATAGAGCTGATATAACTTGAAATTTTTAGCCTTACTTCAAACTTGATAACAAAGATGAATATTTACCTTCGAATATATCGAATAATATTTAAATTTTATTCGAATTTTACAATATGCATTTATCCGTATTATTAGGTTTCTTAACCAAACAACGGAGTTAGCTATGCAAACAGTTATTCATTCAAGTGATTTCCCCGTTACCGAGGCATTAAATAAGTTCATTCAGCAGTCCGCAGATAAATCGATGGCCGCATGCGCCGACCGAGTCGAACGACTCGTCATCAGGCTAAAAGACATTAACGGCCCTAAAGGAGGGGCAGACAAAGAATGCTGTGTTGAAGTCAAGGTGCCAAACCACCCAACTATCGTGGTAAGTAAACGCAGCTCCGATGCCTATGCGAGCATCCGAAAGGCGCTAGCTCGAGCCTCACGCACCACCTTACGCAAGCTCGCCAAACGTAGAGAGCCAAGGCCTCACCACCAAGCAATTAAAACTCAGTCGCTGATAGAGAGCCACCAAGCCGAGGCGAAAAAATACTCCTTACAATGGACTGTTTAGTTAACCAGCTGTGTTGACGTCCACAGCAACTCATTCTGGTAACGGTTACTCGCTCTCCCCGAACACTCAAATTTTAGGTAGCATTAATTATGAATATTCAAAAACTTACTATCAGGCGTATCGCCAAACCCCAACCTACAGACTCGTAGTATTGCGGCACCTTTGTCAAACCGACTGAAACCGCTTACTTCTTCGATGATTCCCGGCGGGCTAGTCGAGGGTCCCACAGCGGGCGGAATTACGGCGCTATTAATGGCCAGTAGGTCAACTCGGAAGGTTAGCCAAAAAGGCCGCCAAATATGGCGGCACTGCGATTGTCGGGGGCTTAGCTTACGAAGCCTACGATAATTGGCAAAAGAACAAAGCACTTGGCCAAACCCAGGCGATATCCGACCAAGGTATAGAACGTGCGGCCCGTATTTTGCCGCAGCAATTGTCGGTCGCTCAGACGAGCCAGATCGAATTGGTATTAATCAATACCATGAAGAGCGTGCGTTTTTGAACAACTTAGCGATAGCGTCAGACCTCCCTAAAGGTTTCGCTGCTTACTCGGAGCAGCAAGCGGACCTTGGTGCGGCAGCTTAAAGGGTGCCGAAGAAACTAGAACGGTTTTTTAATTGCCTGCTTTATATGTTAACGGCACTGGGCGGAGGGTATGTGCGCTGGCGCAGACTTAGGGTGGATAATACCGCGTTAGCTCTTTATAATACCAACACGGGCTCAGTTTAATCGCTGAGCCTTTTATTTTTCTGGCGACTCTATATTACGCCTTTTAGGATTATTGATGAATTCAATCGACCCTGTCATTTGGTTTTTTATCTTTGGTTTAATTGCCGGAGCGTTGAAATCTGAGCTGCGTTTACCAAGTCAGATATATGACTTTGTTTCTATGCTGCTGCTTTTGACGATTGGATTGAAGGGCGGCATAGAGCTTGCAAACCAACCATTTAGCACATTATTACCGCAAATAGTCGCGGTGGTCGCTGCCGGCTTTGCGCTACCATTTCTGGTATTCCCTATCCTTAAATACGTTGGAAAATTAACGCGTGCCGACTCGGCGTCGATCGCGGCACACTACGGCTCAGTCAGCGTGGGCACCTTCGCAGTTGCTGTTGCGTATATGAACTCGCGAAGCATTCCGTTCGAAGAGCACATGGCTTTGTTTGTAGTGTTGCTTGAGATACCGGCGATATTAGTTGGTATTGTGCTTGCCAAAGGCTTATCAAAGAATACGCAGTGGTCAAACATCGCCCACGAAGTTTTACTTGGTAAAGGCGTGATGTTTTTAATTGGCGGTTTATTAATTGGTTGGTTAAGCGGCCCCTCGGGCGTCCAATCCATATCACCTTTGTTCTTTGACTTATTCAAAGGGATTCTTGCATTATTTCTTTTAGAAATGGGATTGATTACCGCTAGTCAATTGGGCAGCCTAAAACGTTATGGACTTTTCCTAATTGCGTTTGGCATCGTAACGCCTTTGTGCTTCGGCGTTGTCGGAGCTTGGCTTGGAACCAGTCTGGGGCTGTCTGTAGGCGGCACTGCCATTCTAGCGACACTCTTCGCGAGTGCGTCTTACATAGCGGTGCCGGCCGCAATGCGAATCTCAGTCCCTGAGGCCAACCCAACACTTTCGCTTACGGCGTCGCTGGGCATTACATTCCCTTTTAATATTTTGATTGGCATTCCCATTTATTACTGGCTTGCGGGCTATATACAAGGTTCCTTACCGAGCTAAATAGCAACTAAATTTTATAGGTAGTTCCAATGACAAGTAATAACGCTAGGTTAATCACTATTTTCACCGAAGCTGCTTTGGAGTCTCGTTTGATCAAAGACATTGAGCGCCTGGGCGCTCATGGCTATACAATCACCAACGCGCGCGGTAGTGGTAGCCACGGACCTCGAGGCGCTTCTTGGGAGGCAAATTCGAATATTAGAATAGAAGTTATTTGCAGCCATGAGCTAGCTCAGCAAATAGCGGACCACTTACAGAAAACATATTACGATAACTACGCTATGGTCACCTACAGCAGTGATATAGACGTCTTAAGACCAACAAAATTTACGGGCTAGTAATGCACCAAGAAAACACAAGCACGACCAAAGACCTACCTATAATTGGCGTGTTAGGCGACGGTCAATTGGCCATGATGATGATTCAAGCTTACCAAAACTTAGGTGGCAGAGCGTATGTCTTTGGCGGCTCAGACGACGGCCCTGCGAGTACGGTTGCGGATAAGGTTTTTGTCGGCGATCCAAGTGAGTTCGATGAGCTGGAAAAATTTTTCAAAGCGGTCGATGTGGTGACCCTCGAAAATGAATTCAATGACAGTGAGCTACTAAGCTCAGCATCGTCTCAATGCGCGACACCGGTATTACCAGACCCCGAAAGGTTTGGGTTAATTGAAGATAAATTATCCGAGAAGAGGTTTTTTCAAGAACTCGGAGTTAATCTAGCTAAGTTTTTTGAAGTCAAAAGCAGTAACGACCTCATAGACGCCCCGGGTTACTTAAAGATTGCAAAAGGCGGTTACGACGGAATCGGTACTTATAAGGTCAACAACAAGGCTGAAGCGATCGCCATTTACGACACCATCAAATCATCTGGCGTAATTTTATTTGAACACACGATAGAATTCGACAAGGAGTTGTCAGTAATCGCGGTGGCGAATAAAGAAGAGTTGATTTTTTACCCCATTGTTGAAACCCACCAAGAACAAGGAACTTGCAGATATGTTAGCTTCCCAGCAGGGGTTAGCAACGCGGTTGAACTGCAAGCTCAAGAACAAGTAAGTGCGATTTTGGGCAAATTAGACACCAGCGGCTTGTTTGCTTTCGAATTTTTCCTCGGTAAAGATGGTCAACTTATTATTAACGAGTCCGCGCCCAGACCACACAACTCCGGACATATCACGCTTGATTTAACCGATTGTTCGCAATTTGAAAATCATATGCGCGCGATCTCAGGTTTGCCGTTACGTAAACCTGAGTTATTGAAAGGATCAATGACTATGATCAACCTGCTCGGCACGAAAAATGCTGCGTTCGATCCACAAGTGATTTTCAACAACGTCAGTGATTCCGAATCAAGCGTTACTTTGTATCGTAAGCAACAGTCGCGAATTAAACGAAAAATGGGCCACATCAATATCTGGGGCGAAGATCAACAACAACGAGCCGAACAACTAGTTCGCATGTTGGAAGTATAAACAGACTAAAAGAGAGTCACCGATGAAAGTAGCAATAGTGAT
>JAUKWC010044500.1:0-10905 GCA_032356245.1 Endocladia muricata | reverse complement strand
CCCCCTCACCCCACCCCCCCCCCCCCCCCCGGAAATACGAATCCCTTCATAATAAAGCCCTGATCCCCCGAACCCCCTAGCCCTAATCCATTGGCCTCAGAATACAGGGTTCAGAAATTCACGTCTCCTCATCGGTTCACATGTCTAAACACAAGATTCATTTCGCACAACAACAATATGCACGTACTTTACCATTTCGTTTCGAAAATTTTATTCAAACGTGTGCTGAGAAAATGGTCATGGTGTCGACACATTCAGATCATGCTACGCTTAAATGCGCCGATGTAAGTATGGATGTGCTCTACGGTGCGGTATTCTTTTCTACAGTACAAAGCTATGGTAAAATGTGTAAAGCTCCCAGAAAGTGTATCTACGGAACAGTATATGAACGAAACGTGACATGTACAACTGGACGGAGAAGAGGAAGATCAAAGCATTTGCCACCTGAAAGAATCAAAATCAATATTTTTTACACACTCATATAGTATTTGTATTGTCGTCATATTCCGCATTTCTTCCGTAGACTGGATACCTTCAGCCGCCTTCTGTATGTTCATGTTCTGACAAATGCCAACGCCCCGTGCACCTCATGGCTTGGCTTCATCCTGTCAGCAAGCATGGCCTTTTTGCTCGGTCACCATAGCAAGTCCTGCTCACCCTTTGAATGGCCGCATCGCATTGCTGTGCTCTCGAAGCGACATGCGAACATGATGAGATGTAGTGCAATTTACGCTCATTATGTGCCCCGTTCTATTGCAGTGCAGAATAGCTGTTATGAAGTGCAGTCCGAGAGCATACATTGTCGCAGTTCTACGCAAAACGGCTATTCGTTCACTGAGATGATTTGATGATAACATCTAGAGAGCAGGCAAGAACAGGTTGATGTTACCGCTGTTGTACCTGCCAAAGACGCTAAGTTTGAGAAAAGTCGCCGAGATACACGTATATACGTTTGACGGATATTGCGACTATCACAGACGACGCAGGTAATTCGATGGTCCTTTACTGTCAAATGGATGTTAAGCGGAGAACTTTTCCTGCACTGTGTGCCGCAGAATACCTCCTGTACTTCAGAAGGTTATTCATTCCGAGGAGGTCCTAGTTAGCGAGATCGAGTATTCGGACTTCCGTTTTGCAGTGGCATGTACTTCGCTGATGAGTTGACAACTTCCCCGATTCTAAAAAGTAAATTAATCGAACCCGTCAATCTACCACAGTATCCCTCCCTTGCGCTATAAGAAAATTGGAAAAGCTGAACTACAAACAGATATCTCTGCTTCAGTTGCGGGCCGTTGTCGTAAATAGGATACGTTGTATAGAACGTAGCTACTTCCAATCTCGACGAATACATATGCTGTGAGGACTTGTGCCCGTTTTTAGGGTCAAGTCTTGCGATGGTACCTTTAAGCGCGCATTGACATGACAATTTAGCAAAATATGTCTCACGATTTTACAAAAAAGAAGCATTCCAATGATCGTCGAAACAGAGTTTGAGCTTCTTTGATCTATAATGAAAAGTAGCGAAAAAAGCCCATCAGATCATACCTACCGAATGCTGGACATGAAAGCTTCTCACCCTTAGCAACTGTTTTTTATATGCTACCCTAGCTAGGCATTCGCATCAATTCAGTAAGTGTATGAATTGCATGGTCTCACTGTCCAGGAGGCAGTATTCGTTTGTTCTCGTAGAATACAGGATGTGGCAAAAGTTTGTCTGGGCAAATTATGCAATGAGTATGGATAATTCAGTCTATGTAAACTAATCATCTTGGATTTTCTCCGTAAAGCGGCCGTAAGGTGGTCTGTACAAATAAAGTGTGCATGTACTCGACTTCATACGGAAAACGCTTTGCTATTGCACGATGGACCGCGGCTATTACAATGCATTAGAGAAGCTAGATTTACGGATTGTAAGGTACACGTCGCAAATGTTTTCTCTCCAGGCATGGTTCACGAGCATATATTCCGTCACCGACCTTTACATCCCTCGTTATTAGATCTCTATCGACGGCAATAAGCGGGTAGTTGGGAAGTTGGATCCACAAAATACAGGAGGAAAATGCAGTTGAGTATCATATGAGCCTATGATCGGTGCTAATGGCCAGGCTTGATGTCATACGCTCTTTCCTTTTTTTATGTCGGCATGCTCTTGATATACCGATAGAAGTACTGAAGGTTTAAAAATATCCGCAGCAGTTCGTGTGTATATCCATTGGCGTCCTGTTAAATTATACTACACAACACGACTTTGTATTTTCGACCAGGTTCGGTTATGAGAGGTAATTCTGTGGTTTGTCTCCGGCGTTGTAACCACGTAAGCTAGCTAGACCGTACAGATTTTCAGTACAAGCGCATATTGCAATACTAATCGACCTAGCATACAAAGTGAGGCATTATATAGCAAGCTGGGATTAGATTGAGGAAGAGAATCTATTTGTAGCCTGGAAGCTACTCGCAGCCAATTCAAAAACAACTAAGGGGACATATAACCGGTCATTATGTGTGTCTCACCTAAGAATATGAGCAAGTAATGTCAGCCACTTTCCTGATGATTAGTAACTTGCGGAGAATTTCCGTGAAGAACGATATGCTTTAGACACCTACATGTGTACTGAGACCTTCTAGCCTATTTTTTCCGCAGATGCTTGTTGTATCAAGTGCTCTGTTTTCTTCCTGGCAATGTTGAAACCTCTGGAGCATGGTTCTAGAGTTATGACCAATCAGCCTTGCATTTGGTCTCGTCACGCGGCTACTTTTTCAACTTCCTTTACAAGTTCTCTCGCCACCCTCAACCTTAAAACGATGTGTGCCATCATGTTGTGCAGGAATTGTTGACCAAGGGTTAGAAAGCTTCGGTTGTTGAGGCCTTTATGACGAGGCTTGTGAGAAAATGTTTATCCGCATATTGACGACCACTTTTTTAGGCATGGTAGGTTCACAGCCAATTTTCAGAATCCAAACTTACATTGACAGCGAGGGAAGTTCGGGCGTTATCACATCGAATGTCATATGTGTCCTTTTCATGGGCTGAACATTGGGTGCACTCAATCTTTCTCAGGTTTACAACGACTCAAGGTAGTAAATTTCGAAATCTGAATAGCTCTGCCTGCCAATCAGAGTAATGTCGTTATTGCATCATCACCTTTGAACCATATTTAGTTAGCTGGAAAAAGCAGTGCTGATTGTGGACTCCAGAACAACAAGCTCGAAACTACGAAGCAAAACTTGTATTACCGATTTCAACTTTTATCTCATAGCATTCTGTAGTATTTAAAGATTGTGCAGCACGGGTCTACGCTGATTGTGTACTTTTAAGCAATATGCAAAATAAAGACATCAAAATAAATTATCCTAAGTATTTACTAGTGAAAGTCGCAATATAGCTATCCTCCTATTGCAACCTAAGGTGATCTTGATAGTTTTCAAATGCTGCTAAGGTTCTGCGCACTTGGCTTTTTTTTGCCTTAAAAACACAAGACGTGCTAGCTCGACTACTCTGGAATCATCTCACATAATTTACACTTCCGATCTAAGCACTGCCTCCTTCAGCAACCTACCGCAAGGCCCCATGGTCCCTTTCCTCAAGGTTGGCAATAATAATGAACATGTATATGTGAACATGTGTTGCAAAACCTCACAGTTAGAAACTCGTCAGAGGAGTTGTCTACAGAATGGTTATTTTACTTCATTTACATGAGTAAAACATATTGAACTCTCCACAGAGTGCAAGCTGTTATTTTTTTGCCCTGATCCTGGCCCGTTCTCTAAATTCTTGTCAACTCAAAATGTATTGCTGTTTTCGGTCAGGACTCTAAATGTCATTTTTCAAGCGGTCTGATGTGGGGGAAAAATCAAGAGTATCGATGCAAATTATGGAAAAGACCAGCTCTCAACGAGACTTTTAGAACTACAACAAACTACTCCAAAAACATTCAACGTCAGTTACAAATGCGCCCTACCTACCGTATTGGCTTTTTAGACTTGTCATTGCTACAGCCTTTTATTCGTATCCTTTTGTCGCTAAAACGAAGACAGTAGTTGGTGATGTTGGTTGATATTTTTTTTGATGAGTAAAAGTTGTTAGAACAACGAACAACATCCGCTGATTTGGAAAATACACTAGGAGTAGAACCTACCTGAAACATCCCGTGCGCAGCGGTTTGGGTGCAACATCGGCTCATATGGACGGGAGCAGCCGATTTCTAATTTCTAACACTTGCCAGCGCACGAATCACAGCTTTCAGAAATATCTCGACTTTTCGAGAACGTTCCAGCAATGTAAAAACACGTGCCACCCCAATTTATTGAATATTAAACGGGAAGGATTGGGCTCAGTAGTTCGAGAGAAGGGTTTGGCTGAACCTGCTACGTTCACGTAATTACTGCAAACATCGCAGTTCGTCGTGACTATCATCATACTGTGCGACGGTTGGCGTCAAGTGAACCGTGTGCTCGCGTTCCTTCTTGGGATCTCTCCCGGTTTTCAAAGTTTTTTCAGACTTCAGCTGAAAAGGAATATGGATATTGCTCTTTTGGAGAAAAAGTTTCACGTCCAACACGTGCATGGCTGAATGTGTGTGAACATGTGTGCAGGATTATTGCGTCTATATGCGTATGCACCTTCGAGTCAGACTCACAGACTTGCCAGCAATGTTACTTAGTGAATGAGGTATGAGGACCCCGTTACGGAAGGTGACAAGTAGTGGTCCATCCCTAAAAGGAATGTTGAAGTCTGCTTTCCACTCAACTGGTTGCGTACCAGCACTGCATTGTTGTACAGCATTGTTCGTTGCGCTCAGCTCGCTCGGGCAAACTAGCCAACACAGAGCTGTACGACAATGTAGTGCTAAAATGCAGGGCTACCAGCTCAGCGCAAAGAACTATGGGCCAACATCTGTCGACAGGCATCCAGCCAGATCGTGTAATTTGAATTGACTCGAGTGTGTGAAGATGATCAACAGAGTACATACCGCGTAGAAAGTACTGTATGTATGAGAGAGTATATGTTTTGCAATATCTTGCAAGAGATATTGTAGGCAGCAGCTGGTTGGTCGTTGAGGCCAGCGACTTCTGGACAATTCAATCCTGGGCCATTCACGAACATGATGATGTGGGAAACCGAGATTCCGGGAAATCAAGCATTGCCTACTGAAACTCCTCGGATGCTAGAATTAGTACGCGAGAACAATATTTCGTCGCCTTTGTTTCTTTCTCGGGGCGCTGCCTTCGTCTAATGTATCCGTGCTCAACGCTTTACTCGTAGGAAATGGAGAATAAACCTTCATTGTAGAACTCCTGGAATGGCACTCTCTTCTGACATCATCTTTATACTGTACGTACAATCGTTTCCGGTTTTGAAGCGACACATGTATTGGACCCTATAACCATACGGCTCGATGTGCATCGACTTGATTTTAAACAAGAAATTGCGAAAACATGATTTATTACCCGCGAAAGTGGAACCACGTTAATCGTACTGAGCAGTGCTCTCGCAGTTCGTCAAATAGAACAACTTCTCATGACCTGTTCTGTCGGATTCTGATTTAGGTGCCGATGTCATGCAAGTTTGGTTTACTCAGAACTGTGAATGAAGCGAAACTCGAAGCTAGTTCAAACGCTCCGGTGAATTCGACATGTGCCTACATATATTCTTAAGTCAGGTTTGGTAGCAATGCGAGAAGAGTCGAGAACCGAAACAGAATCCAGTCAAATGGTTCTGATTGTTATATATTCGTGTTTTCTCTGTACAGGAGCGATCAATAGCCGGGGATTTTCTACGATGCTTCCATATCCTTTCGAAGAATAAATACGTTTTCGAGCTAGACCTTTACGTGTTCGTATACGTACAAATTGGGAGCTAGCCATCACCAATCTTGATGTCACAGGAAACAGCATGCAACAGAAACATTCGGACAAGTACAGTAGAAGCAGGAAAATATTGTGCTGGGGTCCATACCGAGTATTTATGTCGTTGTCGTCATGGGCCCTAGCAAAATGATGATTTGAAAGAACAGGTCAAAACAAATTTCGACAATGTGTTTTGACCTGTTCTTTCAAATCAAGTAATAGCGCCAGGTTGTACATAATGTACGAACACCAATAGGGAGTTGTCGCATTCCAAATCTTTGGCTCGTCTTCACCACAAATCCTCACCTCCTCTTATCGATCAATTCGCTGTCTCTGGACAACAGACATTATCACATCAAAAGGAGAATACCCGTATTAAATTATGAAAATGGCAGTTTGTCAATCGCTGTGCTGCACAGTGCTATCCTGCCAAGCCATTGACGATAATGTTAGGCTAGTCTATTGCTGCTCACCTGCCCGCTATCTCGTTTACATTTCGATGTTACGGAAACATCTTCTCTGCGTTCTGTCGTTGAGTCCAGATTGTGATGTAACAAGGCGCTTCATATTCCCATTTCCTTTTCAGTACTTGTCTGGTTACCCCTGTATAAAACCGTCGCGTATGACCTCAAGCCTTTCCGATGCCGTCTGGACACCTCATCGATACCTGCTCCCCCTTCCCGTTCCCCACATCATGAATTTCCGTATCTTCTTTCCTCTTGCCCTTGTGCTTTGCATTGCCACAACCTCACTCGCTCTCTCCCCCTCAGTTGACTACGACCAAGGCCCTGTCCCTTTTGACGAGTATGGCTCCCTCTACTACTCTATCGACCTTTCCGCCGGCATAGTCCAACTCGCCCTTCACGTTAAAGACGATGAAGACATTGCTATGGATTCCCTCAACTGGCTCGGCCTTGGCGTTTCAGAGCCAACGTCGGGAAGTATGCTCGGTGCAGATGTCGTCACTGCCGAGTTTTCCGTCTCCCAAACTGACAATTGTACAATGACTGACCGTTACGTACCATTTGCCGCATACCCGCTTATCGAGGGTGGGGCCTCCCCATCCGTATACCCGGTGGAAGACGACTGTCAAAATGACGGGAGTTGGGTGCTGGTAAGGTGCGCGCGAAAGGGAGGCGAAATGGTGCTCGAGGTGAGGCGTACCATCGACGCGCATGATGACCAGGACCGTGAGATCGTGGAGGGGATCAATAGTATGATTTATGCGTACGGTGGGGCTTTTCGGTACCATGACAGGCAACGGGGGGCAATGCAGGTAGTTTTCTTTGAGGATGGAATAGATGACAACGACGGTCCAATCGCGGCGGAGCCGGCTATACCGGGGGATGTTGATGGGTCTATTGAGCTGCGGGCAAGCGAGTACGTGGTGCCAACAAAGCAAACAACATATGCGTGCACGTCCCAAAAGTTCGAGTTGGGTGCTGAGGAGAGCATGATTGTGGCAGTAGAGCCGATTATTGATTCCGAGATAGATATGGTGCACCACTTCACTTTGTTTCTGTGCAGTGGTGAGGAGTATGCGCAGAAGACGGTGAGCACGGTAGCCTGCTCTGGAGAAGAGGCGGTGGTAGAAGGCCCGCTGGGTAATTCTGCCTCTGCCTGCTCCACTTTTCTTTATGGATGTACGAAATGACTCAAAATGTAACCACAAACGCCGCGTGCATATTGAAGCATATACTGACCATTTTCTGCCCCGAACGAGGTCTTTTATTTATATTCACGATCGTCCTTGCAGAT
Organism: Endocladia muricata; assembly: GCA_032356245.1. Classification (NCBI taxonomy): domain Eukaryota; phylum Rhodophyta; class Florideophyceae; order Gigartinales; family Endocladiaceae; genus Endocladia; species Endocladia muricata. The sequence goes on along the minus strand of JAUKWC010044500.1, from coordinate 3,300 downwards.
GCGAAGGGAGGCAAGCGATACGTGACTCCGAAGGAGGCAGGTTTCCTGGTGACGAAGAAAAGCTCATTTCTTGTAATGGAAACCCACTTTGACAATGCAGGTGCTGTCAAAGGCAACAAGGACAGTTCCGGTGTTCGTATTCATTATACGAGCAAGATGCGTGAGCATCGGGCAGGTTCCTTGCTGGTTGGCGACAGTCTAGTGACACGTTTCGGAGAAAAGGTTAAATCGCAATTCGAGTATGAGCATTCGTGTCCGACGAACTGCACCGAAAAATTCTCGCAAGACATCAATATCTTTGGAAGTTTCTTGCACATGCACACGACGGGACAGGATATATACACGAACAGATTTGCGGCCAACGGATCTTTCGTGGACACGTTGAACAAAGTAAGCTTATTTGCCCCAACTGTATCTGATTGTCAGGCGCGCTTGAAAGGCGTTCTGCGCATTCTGACGAGAACCAATTTTTTACTTTGATTCGGCTTCACCGACATGTGAACTACGTGTAGGTCAACTTTTGGAGCGACGCCTTTCAGAGATATGTCATGTTTGATCCTCCGTATGTGATGAAACCGGGCGAACAGCTGCAGACCACTTGCGTCTATGACACGTCAAAGAGGCCCGATACTGTATTTGGCATTGCGACACAGGATGAGATGTGCATGAACTTCATTGCCTACTGGCCCATGCAGAGAGATCCAGAAACTGGTGACGAAATGAACGTATGTTCGTTCTTTAAGGACGACGATGGCGCAACATACACAGTTTGTGGAGATATATCTTCACCCCAATTAGATGTTATTGAAGAACGAAACCCAAGCATAGAGGATGAAGTCGGTGCTTCTACTACGTTCGGAGATTCGCAAGACACATGTACCCCTCCGGCACAAGCACTTGCCCCGTCCCCATCCCCATCAATCACTGGTGAAGACAACTCCGAAGCTGCTCAAGAAAACGGCGACGGCGATGAGAACGATGATAACGCCGATGACAACGATAATGTCGATGACAACGATAATGCCTGCTTCCCCGGTTCCGCATCTGTCGACCTTGAGGATGGTCGAGCGAAACGCATGGATGAGCTTGTGATTGGAGATAGAGTACAAGTTGGGGCTAAGGAGTTTTCTGAGGTGTTCATGTTTACGCACAACCTTGTATTGCCACGTTTTCGTTTTCGAAAGCTTGATATGAAGAGTGGAAGATCGCTTCATCTGACAAGTGGACACTATCTTTATGTCAACAACAAACTTCAGATGGCAAAGTCTGTGAAAGTTGGAGACAGCGTAACTTTGGCGAGCGGTGATGCAGATTTGGTGACAAGAGTATCATCAGAGATAGATACAGGGCTATTCAATCCGCAGACAGTGAATGGTAATATTGTGGTGAATGGCATACTGGCCTCGACTTATACGGAGTCTCTAGTTCCTACTTGTGCCCATGGCCTGCTTGCCCCACTCAGGTGGGCTTACGGTTTTTTTGGAACGGACTTTTCAATTGTTTAAATCGGCATTCTCGTACAGTAGAGTGGGTTTCTTAGATTCAATGTGCATAGCCAGCAGATCTACTTCTAAACCGTAATTTGTATGATCGCGAATGTTCCATATAAGTTGGGCTCGTGTTTTCCTTTGTCTAACCGAGTAGTGAAAATAATTTCAGTCATGGTATATGCAATGGAAACTACTATAAACGCAGAAGCAGACGTTTGGAATCTACGTTCATGCACTCTTAGGAGTAATAAATCAGATTTCTCCTCAAGTGCCTTTAATCAATGAAGCAAAGTGATGAAGAGACACAGCGCCAGAGTCACTGTGTGAATGGTATAGCGCACAGTACACCAACGGGCAAAATATTATGGACAAAGAGTATGCGAACTGATAACTCTCTTGTAACTGCAATTTCAATGTCATGATGTACCTCAGAACAGGATTCACTGGTATAACTCAGTATAACGAAGTCGAAATAGTACACTATACATCCAATAGTACCTACCCTGGTTTGGAGAGATCCCCCGAACAAATAGCGTCAAACACTTAGTACCTGCCTTGACCAATACTACGGCAATGATTTTCTCAACTGGGGTCACAGATGGGACTTTCTGTTCAGAGATTTTGTTTTGCGTTTCCAAAGTATATTGGACGATTACACAGAAATTTTCTGATGTTCGTCCTCGCGTCATCGATTTGCAGGACTGAAGAACCTTTTCTCGATTAGTGAGCACCGAATTACGCAAGCTTTTACGTTTTCGCCTGCACAATGCATTTTCCAACCAAACCTAGTGAAATTAAGCAAACTTGTGTCCCTGCACCCATTCAACGAATTTGGATAAGAATATATCACACTAAAAACGACGGTCTGATTGTTCGCATGCGAATACAGATGTCGACCGTTTCAAAATTTCTTTCAATCGCGCCAAGATCGAGGATCTTTAGTAAATCCTCGTAAGTTCTTCGCTTTTGGGGCACACTCACTGTGATGGCACACAAGATGTAAAAGGTAATACTGTGTCGTGGTTATGAGCAATATCTTCTTAACGGTTGTGTGCACTAGAAAAGTCCTTATTAAATAGGAAGGGCTGATGGTCGCCGGGTTTTTATGCGATCGCACACAAAGGGTGATACCTCTTGATCGAACTCACCTGCGAAAGACGACGAGATTGATCGTCAGCCACATGAAACCAATGCCCTACGTTCATCTACCGTTCAAGAACATTGATTCGAGTGAAAAGTAGTTGCGATACCTGACGAGGCGACGTGGACTTGGTCTTAGGTTCTTGGGTCCAACGAATCAAGAAGCCCTCCGATTTGCAATTTGAAGTGGCTCTGCAGCAATGCACACTCGTGGAGAACGCGCACATTACTTGCACGTGTGCAAATAGTTTACATTTGGTATTTTGATGATGCATAATTTGATTAAGAATAGCCAATGACAGTTTAGCAGTACGCGTTTTTACAGCTCTAGATGTTTCCCAAAAAATCGAGAAATATCTGGAAGCCATGATTGGTGCGCTGGCAATTGTTAGAAATTGGAAATCGGCTGTTCCTGCCCATATGAGCCGATATTGCACCCAAATCGCTGCGCACAGGGTATTTTAGGCAGTTTTTGCTCCTAGTGCATTTTCTATATAAGCGGGTGTTGGTAGTCGTTCTTGGAACTTTTAGTCATCGAAAAAAAGTCATCCACCAACACTATCAACTATCATTCAACAGGTCCTTTAGACCTTCCCTAGTGTCTATTGGACATTTGGCCTCATATGAGGCCAAATTGCCTCATATGAGGCCAACTTTCAAGTCGAAATAT
>JAUKWC010044499.1:0-47761 GCA_032356245.1 Endocladia muricata | reverse complement strand
ACGGTATCATGTAAAAGGTTGACATAAACGTCGTAAAAGGATTGGTTGTGGCAGGAAAGAAATCCATTGACACTTTCTCATCATGCATAGACGGCAAAAGCTCCCGAGCTCCGATTCCTGGGCGGCGCGAAAAACGATGTGGCGGCTTACTAGATGTTGTGCACTTTGATGTGCGCGGTCCGATTCAGGTTGAGTCGCTCGGAGGCGCGCGCTACTTTGTAACCTTCGTGGATGACCACTCGCGGTACTGCACATTGTATGCAATTAAAGGAAAGTCGGATGTGTTTAATTGTATTGTGACATAGGTTGCTCTGGCCGAGCGTCATACTGGTCGAAACGTGTAACTGTACGACCTGATAACGACGGAGAGTATACTTCGAATGAGTTCAAGCAATTCTTATCTCAACGTGGCATTCGCCATAGTCCTACTGTGCCACACAACCCGCACCAAATCGGCATTGCGGAGCGTCTAAACCGCACTTTGGAGGAGCTGATCCGTTAGATGCTTCACCAGGCTCATGTGACAAAGCACTTCAGGGCAGAAGCTCTCGCAGTGGCAGTGCACGTTCGTAACTGTGTCACAACCACAGGACTGGATGCGAACGTCACCTCACATGAAATATGGACGAGCAAGAAACCGAAGACGAGTTAAATGCGGGTGTTTGGTAGTAAATGTTGGTACACCACGCAGCACCATACCAGACAGAAGCTGGTCGCTCGTGCACAGGAGGCTATCATGATCGGTTATGTGTCGGGATCGCACGGTTATAAAGAATGGGATGTTGTGGACGGTAAGGTTGTTATTAGCAGAGACGTACAATTCGATGAGTCTCTCTCAACATCCGACAAAACCGTCGCCAGCGGGTCTCATAGTGGTGGCGACATGGCAGGGCATTTGGGCCATGCCCATGACGATGTTGTTGATGCTGACAATCCGGTCGACAGATACGAAGTTCTTGACTCTGACACCAACGAGGGTCCTGCCGACGAGACTGATCACGACGACACCTGTGATCACGTTGATGTTCAGGATACTGTACCGGGTGCTGCTCAATCAAGTGAATTGCCGGATCTTCGTCGCTCCACACGCACCAGATCTACTCCTCGTTCATGGTGGAAGTCTTCAGGTCTGTTGGCACTACTCTCGGCCTCGCCGTCTCCAGATCCTCGTACGTATAAACAGGCCACAACTTGTGACAACGCCACAGAATGGCAGGAAGCTATGCAAGTAGAGTCTGACTCTCTCATAGAGCACAGCACTTGGCTCTTAGTGCCGCGACCAGACAACCGCAACGTTGTTACTTGTCGATGGATATACCACACTAAGGACCAGCCAAAGCTTGATGGGTCTGCATTCAAAAGACGGAAAGCTCGGTTAGCCGCTCGTCGATTCTCGCAAGTAGAAGGCATCGACTACTCTGACACATACGCTCCAGTAGTACGTATGACATCGGGTCGCGTGCTACTGGCCGTGGCTACATCTCTGAATCTACTGCTTCATCAGATGGATGTGGTCACTGCTTTTCTAAACGGCACGCGGCATGAAGACGTATACATGGAACCGCCACAAGGCTTCGAAGACCCTGATAGGCAGGACCATGTCTATCGACTGCAAACGTCGATCTATGGTTTGAAACAGGCTTCTCGACGTTGGCATACGTGCATCGATATATTTCTGTCAAAACACATGGAAATGACACGCAATCCTGGGGATGAATGCTTGTACACATTCCGCTCGAATGATACGGTGCTGATGATCGCTCTGTACGTAGACGATCTGCTGAATGCCTGCAATGGTCAAAAGAAACTGGACGACGTGAAGCCAGCACTTAGCCAAAAGTTTAAAATGAAGAATCTCAATGAGGCTCGGAGCTGCCTTGGATTCGAGATCCAGAGAGATTCGGCGTATGGAACTCTGACCATTACCCCATCCAAGTACGCAGCCACCGTATTGGAGCGCTTCGGAATGATTAGCGCCAACGGTAGTGCCACTCCTATGGAGACTGGCTTGGACTTAGATGAGATGCATTTGGACATAAATAAGCGAAGCCCTACAGCAACGGAAGTTCCTTATCGCGATCCTATTGGAATTTTGATGTACCTCATGGTTAATAGACGCCCTGATCTTGCATTTTCTGTATGCAGGTTGGCTCAATACGTCCAGAGTCCAACTGAGCTGCAGTGGCAGGTCGGAAAACGCGTGCTGTGGAGTGTCGTATCAACTGCGCACGCAGGGTTATCTTTCCGCTCGGAAGCCGAGCTGGAGCCATTCGGATACGCGGATGCGGACTGGGCCGGTGTAAAGAAGACTCGATAGTCCACAAGTGGATATGTGTTTGTGATGGCTGGTGCGGCCGTGCGGTAGGCTTCACGCAAACAAGGAATTATCGCCAACTCGTCGACCGAGGCTGACTACATTAGCACGTGCACTGGAGCTAAAGAGGCAATATGGCTACGGCGACTTGTGTGCAGCATACCACTTGGAAGGCCACTTGTTCGTGTGCCACTGCTCATCCACGCCGATAACCAAGGAGCAATGGCGTTGGCAAAAAATGGAGTCATCAACCGCCGTACCACACACATCGACATCCACTTTCACTTCACCCGACAGGCCATATCAGATAAGATGATTGGATTGCCATATTGCCTTGCTATGGATATGGCTACAGATAAAATGACAAAATCCGTAGGGCGTGTGAAGATGGAAACTCTAGCTGTGAAATTTGGACTTCGACGTTACAACTAGTGACAGAGGGGGGGCGTTGGAAGTACAGTAGTGTCGGAGGTACACTACTACATTCCTGTCACTGCACATGGCACATTGACCTATCACACAGCGCTGTGGTAATAGTTCAAATGACCAGGGGATGCAATTATCACATGCTGAATTTAGATAATTTCAGCAGTACAGTTGTAACCGAGTTTGAATGTGTACTGTAGTCCGAGGATGTGATAATGGTAGCGAGAATTTAATAGCAGATCAGCATTACACTTTATGTGATGATTGGATAGTATGTGCGCATGAGTAGCGTGCCACACACTGCGACAGCTGTTGTAGTGATGGCGACGTGCAGCTGGGCACTATATAAGACCTTGATGGGCTGTGACTCAAAGTAAAAACGAGCCAGTCTTGGCATCACTTTTTGCTTACCATCTTGCGCAGCCCTCCTGTTTCTTTCATTCCTTTCTCCCCCTCATCCGATCCTTTTCTTGTACACAAACTACCTTCAAATGTGCAGACCCGTTCTGGTGTCTCTGCAGATGGTGGTGAGAATCGAAAACTCAGTTGCAAGGAATGTAACTCGGAGTGCTTCGACGATTCTCAGATCCAATCCGATGCGAGCGCGAGTGCACGTGGTCGTAAAACGTTTCGGCACTGTTACAACTCACGCTGCAAAGCTTGCAGAATCGCTTACTCCGCGCGCAAACCTATTGGTTCTGTTTCCACTCACGCTTCGCAACTTTGTTCGTAAGAACCGCCGCTTTCTTTTTATAAAGGCGTTAGACAGTGCGCTTTATTGGGGGCGGAGGTGGAAGACGAGGAATGTGCGGTCGCTCGCTGGACGACGCAGGTGGAAGTGCCAGCCGAGGTGTTATATCTCCTGGCTCGAACACCTCAACTGTCACTGGCTGTGACCTAGGAATACGCGGTATGCGCACTAAAGCCCCAGGCGCAAAGCGCGCATGAACCAATTCCATGTCTGGCAAAACCCCGCAGAGCAGGTATTCAAAATAATAGAAGTAAACTGTCAGGAACAGGTTTTGGAATTAATGTTATGAAGAACCACCAAAACGTGCAAAGAGGATAACCTACATGTGTGAGAACTGGAATTCCGGGTTAGAACTTACTCGTCATGAAAGCAACAACCGACAGAAACCAACGGAATAGAACAACCACCAATAGACACCAAGAGACACCAAGCGAGACTCCAGAACAAGCGACAACCACACGACCAACTTTTCAAACAGCAACAGAAACCCCAACACGACGAAAACGCAGCAGCGAACAACGAGCTGTGAAGAAACAACATACAGCAAACCACCCCTCGAGACGGCACACAACAGGAGACGACGACACCCAACAGCAAAACACGGAGTACGACAGCCTGAGACAACCAAGGACAGCACATCACGAAGGACGACAGCAGAACGACCTGGGAAAGCAGGAAACGACCTCAACCGACCGTGAACGACAGTACACGACAGCAAGTAACAAGAAACGACAACGTCAAAGGACGGCCGACGCAGCGGGATGCAAGACGATGTTGAAACGCAGAAGGAATTACGCAGGATAACGAGGAACTGGGCCCATAACCTAATGAATGTGGGTCAGCGGCGTAGCAGAAAAAGAAGGGCAAAGGATGCCACAATGAACAAAAGGAAGGTTCCCTGTGTGTTGCCGATCTTTACTCTGAGGCGCTCAAGAAGCTCTCCTTATATGCAACTCTACACTGCTACTCGGACCGATCTACTCATTTCACCAACTCTCTACAATCACCCGTACAAATGACCCATCAGACGCTTAGATCAACGATTCTATCTCTATCACTTGTGCATTCATGTGTATACGCCCTTAACACTATAATTCCACAGCCTTACTAATCTCAGTGTCAGCCTGGACGCACTTCGACCGCCACAGTACATCATAGTAAGGCTGGATGCACTCTGAGTGACATGACAGAACAATGATTATGACGGAGTAAGCTTGGTTTCACCTCGACTCACAAGACGAAAACAATCAGTGTCACGCAGTAAGGCTGCATGCACCTGACTCACAGGACCAGACAATCAGTATGAAGGAGTAAGGCTGGATGCACTTTCACTTCACGCAACGAGAAAATCAACATCACGGAGTAAGGCTGGATGCACTTCTACTCATATGACAAAACAATCAGTCTCGCATAGTAAGGCTGGATGCACTTTGACTCACAAGACATGACAATCAGTTTATAAACGTAAGGCCTGAAGCTCTTCGCGTCTGCCGACGTCACCACAGCATGACTTGTTAGCAAGTCCATGTACGCTCATAAGAGACAGGTGTCCGTGCATTACTTGTACTGTGCCGCAGCCGCGACATCTAAACTTTACAGGCACATAGTGTACACTGTCAAGCTCATGATTACATGCGTACTGTGCTGTGAGCACAGTATGTAGCACAGCTGTACCTATACCACCGACACGTTGCCACGTGTCCACGCCCGACCCAATCACCAACCGTACATGAGCGTATGAGCGATTACATTTGCAGTATTCGTTGCTGACTAGATATAGATACAGGCCAAGTTCCCCTTGGCACAAATTGTCGGAAACAACAGTAACTCGGGGTCCCTCGATACGGCCACTATAGTCCCCGAGAATTTTGTTTTCAATCCTAAATCATGCCTTCCAGACCGTCTACCTCGTGTGTGATCGTCATTCCGACAGTGTCTTTATCACACTCAAGCACCTCAGGCTCGTCAACGCTCATACCGACAGTGCCTCCGTCAAACTCCCCAAAACGTACATCTCTTAACATCAGTACCTTTTTCGATGCACCGTCCCATAGCTTGTACGCTTTAATCTGCCCAGCATCCCGGAAGAATATCGCCTGAGTGGCACAAGAGTGCAGTTTGCACAAGTGTTTTCGTGGCAAAGTGTACAGTACCTGGCTCCAAACACACGCAAGTGGGACATATTCGGCTTGCGGTGCTTCCACGAGTGATATGGTTTCTTGTCTGGCTCAATGGCGCGTATCGTCATTCAATAGCGCACATACGCAGGAGTGCCCAGTGCTTCTGCCTAGAACTGCTTGTTGATGTTCTTGTGTCATAGCATGGACCGCGAAAAATAATCCAAGGACGGTTCAAACGCTCGTCTAAGCCGTTCTGGTGTCGCGAGTACGCGGCAGGTAGTCTGTGATGAGTGCCACTTGTCTGCATTTGTGTCATGAACTCATCCGATAGGTCCTTACCACCATGATCGGAACGTAGGTCTTTGATGTTACAGCCCGTATGGGTTTGAGCATACTGTTGGAAGTTTTCACAGCAATCGAACACATCGGACTTGTTGTGTATAGTGGTCATGGTGCTCCAGTTCGGGTAGTCGTCTAAAAACGTGACAAACTACGTTCACCCACCGACCGACTGCACTTCGAGTGGTCTGCACACTCCCGAGTGTACCATGTGAAGCAAATGGGCAGAGCGAGACGACTGCCGAACTTTCGGAATGACAGTCCGTGTTGCCTTGCCGTGCAGACACGCCGCAGAAGTGTCCAAGTTACACTCTTCAACATCTCTGTTGTGTTGTATAGCATGAGCAACAGATTGCATGGCACCGATCCCGTTCAAAACCTTGTTACGACTCATGGCGGCAATGCCTTGCTGGTTGACGTGCGCCATACACTCGTGCTACGTCTGCAGCGTATTCATATTTGCGACAAGCTTTGAACGCGACCGTGCCTCGTCGAAGACCTGCAGCTGATCGTGTCCGGCTTCAGTGGCGACAGGTTTGGAGACCTGCACAATCTCGCAACCGTTGCGATAGAGATATGACCTCAGGCCCATACGAGTCATCTATTTCACAGACAACGATGAGTACTGAAATTTCCGCACATGCAATACTTGGTTTATTTTGCACAGCATTCGACGTCCACGCACATCCAGCTGTAGGTACACGTCACCGACACCAACAACACGGGACTTAGCTTCTGTGCCCGTCTTGACTGATAATGCGTGCACGGGCTCATACGTTGTGAACATCGACCGATCAAAGGTGACATGCGTGGTAAAAGTAGAGTCGACCAGCCATGTCGATGACCGAGGAGGCACCTCGCTGTTTCGGGTTGTCGACATGAAACAAGCAGAGTCTACTTGAGCCAAGGTCCTGTCATAACTGGTTTGGTCGGCTCTGCTCACAAACGCGAACGGTTTTTGTGATTGGGGACATTGCTAGATGCGTGGACGATACCCTTCCGGAGAGGGAGAATGACGACCGTTCACATCCTTGCCCCAGCACCTCCTGGCCGAATGAGCTGAATGACCACTGTTGGAGCACTGTAGTGGCAGCATTGTTGGACGAAGAGCAGCGTGATTGAACAGCGCCGGAGCGCTTGAATTGGACGATATCTTGTTCTTCATGCTGGCACGCTGTTCTTCCTGCAGCAGTAGGCATTTCACAAACTCTAACGTAACATTCTTGTGTTCGTTTCCGAGCGCATCGAGTGGCACAATCAAGCTCTCGAATCGAGTGGGCAAACCCTTCAGAACGGCCACTGATACCTCCTTGTCGTCTATGGACAGATCAATTAATCTGAGGCGTGCTGCCAACTGCTTGACGCCGTTGATGTACATCAGCACTCTCTCGCCGGCTACCATCGCCACAGTGTAGAACTCGCGCCCAGCCGTGAGCTTGTTGAACAGAGTGTGTCGCTCAAACACATTCATGGTGGCCTTCCACACGTGCTTGGCCGTGTGACCATCGCGGACATGTTCGAGGTGTTCATCCCACAACGACAGTCTGATCAGAGCTTCGGCTTTGCTGCCACGTCTGACCGGCATTTCACGCTCATATGCACCGGTTAAGTCGGGTCGAGCAACATCAGTGACGAAGTGGTCAACGTCACGGAGAGCTGGCAGCAGCTGGATCTTCTGCTTCCACACGTAAAAGTTAGAGTCGGTGAGCTTTTCCGTCCTCCCGTACCCACCTCCCTGGTCATCCGTAGCATGTGAACAACTAGTAGAGTGGCTACGTAACATGTCTTGTTTCGAGATCTCAAGCAGGCAACCAATAGTTGAAAGAATGACAAGTTGGCTCTTATAAGGGGACTACTGGTTTTGTCTGACTTGAGAAGTTAACAGTTCGCAATTTCCCGTCATTCCCAACCAAATTTCAGAGTTCGAACAAATTCAAACATGTTCGGAATCAAAGTTTATGCGAATGTCGACAACTAATTGTTCTGTCTATAAACCACTCCCGAATTTGAAGACCCATCCGATGTTTCTGTAGATGGTGCTGGTAGTTGAAAACGCGGTCGCAACGAATGCCACGCGAAGTGCTTCGACGATTCTTAGATCGAATGTGATGCGAGCGAGACTACACATGGTCGTAGAACGTCTTCGCGCTGTTCCAGCCCACGCTGCAAAGCTTGCAGAATCGCTTACTCCAGGCGCAAACCTTTTGCTTTTGTCTCCGCTTGTGCTTCGCCACTCTCTCCGCAAGAACCGCTATTTTCTTTTTAGAAAGGCGTTGGACAGTGAGCTTTATTCGAGAGGGAGATGGTAGCTGAGGAGTACGCCGTAGCTCGCTGGACGACGCAGGCGGAATTGCCGGCCGAGGTGTTATGTCGTCCGGCTAGAACACCTCAACCGACACGGGTTGCGACCTAGGAATACGCGGGATGCGCACCAAAGTCTCAGACGCAGGGCGCACCAGAACTCAGTCCAGGTCTGGAACAAACCCGCAGAACAGGCAGGCAGAAGAATAGAAGAAAATCGTCAGTAACTGGTTTTGGGATTAATAACCACCAAAACGTACAAAGAGAATTCCTTTCTTGTGTGAGAAATGTAGTTCTGAGGCAAAACCGTATTCGCCGTTAAACGTACGAGCAACTCAACACCAAATTCACGGACAATAACCACAACCAATACTCAAACAAACACAAACAAAAACCAGAACCAGAACTCCAGACGACGGCGGCAAAATCGACGAGGAGAGCAACGGACAACTGCGCCAACATCGACAACAACGGAGAGCGATACCGACGAAGACAGACGACAGCGAGCAGCACGAACGACGGACAGACGCAGGCACCAACTGCGACAAGAAACAACGGCAGCGGTTGACAACGCGACGAAACGAGAGAGCAAGGAACGTAGACCGGTGCACGACTACGCAGAAACGCAGAAGGCGATTACGCAAGATGACGAGAGCCTGGGCTCATATCCTCATAAATATAGGCCAGCGGGGTAACGGAAGAGAAGGATAACAACGATATAAATTCGATGAACGAAGGTTGGCTGTGTCTTGCCGATCTTCAACCTGAGTTGCTCAAGAAACCCTCCTTATATGCAACTCTAGGCTGCTACTCGGACCTATCTACTTACTCCAACAGCTCTCTAACATCACCAGTACAAATCATCGATTACACACGTAGATCAACGCTTCGACCTCTATTACTTATGCATTCGAGTGTATACATCCTCAACACCATCATTGCAAAACCTCACTAATCTCAGTGTCAGCCTGGATCCACTTCGACCGACACCGTTCATCATCATAAAGCTGGATGTAGTTTGATTCAAATGACAGAACAATCAGTATGACGGGGTAAGGCTGGATGCACCTCGACTCACAAGACAGAAACGAACAGTGCCACGCAATAGGGCTGCATGCACTTCCACCCACAAGACCAGACTATCAGTATCAAGGAGTAAGGCTGGATGCCCTTTCCCTCACGAGATAAGATAGTCAATATCACGGACTGAGGCTGGATACACTTCGACTCTCGCGACAAAGCAATCAGTCTCACGTAGTAAGGCTGGATGCACTTTGACTCACGAGACAGGACAATCAGTTTTCAACCGTAAGGCTCGAAGCACTTCGTGTCTGCGGACGTCATCACAGCATGCCTTATTGGCATGTCCATGTACACGCACAAGAGACAGGTGGCCGTGCTTTACTTGTCCTATGACATAGCTGCGCCGCCTGAACATTACGGGCAGACGGTGTACACTGTCAAGCCCATAAAAACATGCTCACTGTGATCTCAGCACAGTATATAGCACAGCTGTACCCATATCGCCGACATGTTGACACGTGTACACGCCCGATCCAATCACCCACCGTATATGGGCCTATGACGCAATACATTTGCGGTACTGATTGCTTCGTATGTAGAAATACACGCCAAGTTCCACCTGGCCTTAACTGTCGACAAGTACAGTAAATTGGGGACCTTCGAAATGGTCACTATCGTCCCCGACAATTTCAGTTTCGACCGCAAGTCGTGCCTCCCAGACCGTGTACACTGTTTTTGATCGTCATTCCAACAGGGACGACCCCGGCTGCTGGGTCCTGTAAACGCCGCTCTGCCGGGCGTGCTCCTGCTTTCCACGCGACTGCAGTCGAGCGTGCCATCCGTGCGCGGAAAGCCTGAGGAGTGCTACCCGCGACAAAAGCGCTTGCCAAAGAGACAACTGCTGCACCTTCCCCACGGTCAACGCCTCGACTTGCGGAGGTTGTGCAGTCGGGGAAGTCTGCTGGAGTGAAAAGGGCACTCAGGCAGTCGAGACGAGGGGTCGCTGAGAACACAAAGGCAGCTCAGGTGAACACGGGCTAACGTGAAGGTGCCCCGTAGATGTTCGACGACAAGATTCCGATCCACCTGCCAGCCGCACCGCAGAAAGGCCCCTGGTGTTTGAAAAACCACCCGACACTTGGGGAATGGTAGCATATGTCGGCCGGCCAGATCACGAAGAAGAGACGTTGCGGGTGTGGATGGCCAAAATTCACCAGCTTGTGCTCTGGCTGCTTCCGATCCACATACCCATTGAGCACCGGGCGCACTTGTACCATTCGATTAAGGACGTCGTAGCCAAGCATCGGCTTCAGTTCTTCACTGGAATCTACGTGTACTTTACGGAGCTCGAGGGTATCGATGTGGGTCCGGACATCTAGAAGCCCAACGGGCCGCAGCCACACATCTGGAGGAAGCTCCCGGACGGGGGATGAGGATTACGACGGAAGATATGCCTACTCTGAGAAGCGACAAGGTGAGCTGAAGCACCTCGGCTACACGTGCATTTGAGAATTTCGATGACTCCATCGGCATTCCGCGCAGAAGCCTCGAGTCCTTGGTGTTGACTCCCGAGTGGAGGCTTTCTGCAGTTCAAAAGTTATTTTTGTCCGTTGCGAGCATATCCAACGGAGGGAATGCACTGGGATAGGGGCGGAATAGGACCTGGTGGAACCCGATCGTGAACAAGGGGGAACACGAGGAGGACGAGGAGGACGCGATACATCGGAAGCTGCGAATCGGTTCCTACTCCAGTACATGGAGCCTGGTGATGGAAACTTGTGAATCGAAGGGGGAGTCGGTGTGGGCTTCACAAAGGCGCGTGATGCTGGACCCGTGCGTGGGTCAGCTTGCTGCCTACGTCGGTATCGGGAATATATCTTGGAGGAAGCGGCTCATACCTAAGACGGGGGTGGTTTTTTGGCTACTGGGAAGGACTGCCCGCGGTAAGCGCCGCTTAATGACTTCGACGCGTCACTTAAAGCGAAGACGCAGGTATTTTTCGCGATCGTGAGCGGGGCAGCGGGCTTTCCGTTGTGGGTGTGTGACTATTCACAAACACTACCATACGAGGGGGAGAGCCAGCAGGTCGCAGCGGCAGCCTTGTTCAACATGAAGAAGATTACTGTGCTGCCGAACTCCGTGTTTTCCGGGCATATGAATCTCACGCACGCCGGGGCTGGATACAAGGACCGCATTGCGGATGAATTGGCGGTCCTGCAATATTTACAGTTTATGTCAGAAGGTAAATGTGTCCCGGACGAGGCGTTCGACACACTGAGAGGGCTACAGCAGTTCTGGGCCAGCGAGATGGCCTGTGATAGTCGGAGGATTAATAAAGGAGGTGAGGAGTCAGACAGGGGGGACGACGCGGACGTCGTTCGGTTCGCAGAATTGGACGTGGATGGGAGTAGTAGGCCAGAAAAGGTCAGTACTGGAGCTGACGGTTTCGACTCTGATAACCACGAGGAATTGACTGCCGTTCCGACAAGTAGTGAGGAAGATTAGGTACCTACACGGAGAAGTCGCTGAATGGCGTCATTTAAGACAAACCTATACACTACATGTCAGTTTGAGAACCATTTCCAGGCGAGCATGCCATACTATAGCAGATGAGAGAGACTTGGGCTCAGCCGTAAGAAAGGTCGCGAAGAAATGTGGGCGATTTTGGAGCCGCTATGGCAGGAAAAAGAGGTTTGAGAAATAATGGAAATTAAGACTAGGGGGGTGCCATTAGTGACAGGGGCTGAGCTCTACACAAGTGAAAACACATGAGCAAACGGATGTGCGAAATTTGATCTAATAAACAATATCCATCTGCCCATGTATTTTCGCATGTGCAGATCTCAGCCCCTGTCATTAGTGACACCTCACCGATCTTAGATACTACTACCTTTCAACGCCACGAAGTACACGTTCAGAACCTCTCTCTCACGTTGACTCGAGGTTCTGTTTGTTTCTACGCTTCGTGTGATACGTGTAAGACCTCTTCAGCACAAGAAGCGTGAGCCTCCCGTTCTGCACGGGCGACCTGTAGCACTGCTACGGAAAGAGTGGAGTGAAGTGCTGGCGTCTGTACGCCCCATATGATTCTAAGTATAGGTGGCCGTAGAGCGTAGGAAGAAAATTGTTTCATGTGAAAGGATGTCGACTCGACTGCAAGCCTCATCCTCGCGATGCAATTGGCAACACTTCAGCGCAAACGACGCGGTGCCAGATGTATTAATTCGTGTGTACATCGTCAACCAGTGACGAGTCGATGCGCAAAGCAGGCTCTACTATGCGAACGCAATGCGAAGGACAGAACTACGACATATACGCCCCGCGATACAATTAAACGTCTCATGTTCGACACGCGCTACTCTGACGCCGTCCAGCAGCACTCAAACAATCTGCTACGCCTTACACGGATTACACGTTAGTCCTAGTCTGCGCTCCACCATGTTTACTGCCGAGGATAGGTGGCCGTACAGCGTACGAGGAAAGTTTCTGTCCGAGAAATCAGCGCAGATTTTTACACATCATCTCTTGCCATACAACGTCGGCTACATTCTGGCTCAGCCAGTGCAGCCGAACATCGCCGAGCATAATGGTCAGTTTCCTAGAGCCACAGATGGCGCATATTGCGCATTGTGGCCCTCCGTGTAGTGACGCGAAATCCGTCGGAAGGCAACTACGAGTATGAATGGTTGAAGGAAACCTTATCCGAGTGAGGCAGACCACTGGTCATCATGTGACATTGATGTATGTAAGGTGAGATGCGGAACTGCAGTATACTGCACAATTTGCAGTACGAGCTGGATGTTCTTCTAAGAAACGAACTGGGAGTAGTGGCTGGGGGCGCACACTAGACGCGGTAGTTCAAAATATTCGTCGTTTGGAAGCCGGCGTCCATGCGAAAAAACCGCTGTACTGCACAAACTCCACGCTTTGGAATGCGACGAGAGTCAGCATACCATGGCATTCCAACGTGTGCAGTACGCGTGGACGATTTACTAGGCTACTGCGCCTAGTGGACGTCCGCATCCATTTCGGGAGATACACACGGAGACTCAGAGTTTTCTCTGATCGTATGAAAGCAAGGCACATTCCAGATATCGCGTATAGTACTACCGGCAGCTAAAAGATCTGGCACGTACTCCCCACTCTGTCCACTTATTTCCGACTTTACATACATCTCTCATTACAACTTTCTACTGTTCAGTCAACCGGAATAATTGGTTTCGTTTCGGTGAAGAAGCAGTGTATTTCATAGTGAGCAGGAGGGACAAGCCCTTGTTCTTCTTGCATGAAGGTAGGGTTACTAATTCGTACATACAAATGTGAACACAAAGGGAGCTACCTATCTGGTACTAGCTCACCAGATTATTTTAATCACTGAAATAGTACGGCGGTGATGCGATGAGATGAAGTGCACACATGCCTTGAGTTGTTTATTGTTGAAAATATAGAAATTCTTTCCCATGGTTCCAGCAGAGCAGGGGGCCAAATGAACTCACCGTTCCAGTGGACGATATGCTCGGCTGTCCGTTGTACCTTCCGGTTCATATGGGGCGGATTTGCTTAATACGAGGGATTTAAATCGCAAATTATCATCTATACTGAGTAAAAGCCAATTTTTTATATTCTTCTATCAATCGAGAGGTCTTGGCCTCCTGCATTCGAACAGACCTGAAGTTCTAGAGCTTTCATGAAAGTAGTCCATTCTTGCCACTTGCAAGCTACAACTAGCTTAACCTTACTCTTCAAAGACCAGAAAGGATGAGGACGAAGCGTCTATAGATACAAATTTTGCATCACGACAAGACTGCAACTTCAATAACTTGGGTCTGCGAGTTCTATTCGCAATTGACTCGGCCTTCCTTTGTAACTCTGGGCCAGGATAAAACGCACAAACAACTTTGACCTTGCCCCGACATGTTTATATAGTATATGCACGAGCTCAGCACCATCGCTACATAAGATTGGACAGGACGCGACGGTGGAATATCTGTCAGTAGGCTGTCCGCATAAGAAGTTCGCAGATATCATTGCGACGGATTCGAATCATCTAGAGCGAGACCAACGCAAATATACGGTAGTAGTAAAAAGCACTGGTCTACTCGGAGTTAGCCAGAACTTCCAAAGCCCGGCGACCACAGTGTGGCGTAGCTGCTACAACCGGGACAAATTAGACACGAGTGCACGGGGTCACACACGAAAAACAGCGACACCTGCGAGAGATCAGTCGTCATCTGCCGTATCGTGTACGAGAACTATATAAGCTATTCAGGCACGCTCAGAAAGAACTAGACTCATGGAATCTGTAAACCATCGCACAATCAACGCCGATACTGGTCTCTGTTGGACATCTGGGCTCATTTCAGGGCAACTTTCAAGTCGGAGAATCGACGCAATAGGTATGTTTTCACTTTTTTCTGCTCAGCCGCGCGACACCGGGTAGTAAAGATAGTTCGGACACCGTAAAGCTTCCCAACTTCCGCGAAAGCAGAATTGATAACTCTACCAAACGTCCTGAAGAGTCCCCAATTATACAAAACTATGTCCTCCACTTTCTACCACTGTCGTATTGTTGGATCGCAGTTTCATACTCGCACTCGCCACGTGACGCCCTATTCCGATCCCCAACCTTTGCATGGCGCAGCCCGGAATGTCTAAAAAGTCTCTGGAACCGTCACAGATCTCGAAAAGTCCAAGGCCGACGGCAGACATGCCACCAATATTCAGGTTACCAAGCGTGGAGCTTTTTAACGTCGTCAGGGCCATGTCACTGCGGCGGATAAATATTAACGCAGGAGGGAAGCTGGAAAACGCTGCTGAAACTGAGACCCCGTCTGCTCCTTGGAGCTCTGAACAATTGGGAAATCAGTCAGGTAAATCCGAAGTGGATGCTGATCTCGATCTCGTCACAATCCTCAATGAGCAAAACCACGATGTCGCAAGGAGCACAAGCCATACTGTCTCCAGCCCGGCTGGCAAGGTCAATGATGCAGTGCGGAATTATACTGAGTTCAGATTGGGATTGTAGGGCTTCATTTGCACGAAGCCTTGCAAGGGTATTGCTCCAATCAATGAGATGGTATCTACAAGCTCTTTCCCTGCGCCACTGACCCCCTTCGAATATTTCATGTGCATGTTCCCCAAAGCCATCTGAATGACATGGTCATGTAGACAGACAAGCAGCTGGCAAATACGTATGTGAAGACAAACGGTGAAGTTCTACGTCTTTTCGTGGTTGTTTTCGTGATGACGGGATGCCAGTTCAGCGATCGTCGGATATCGTAGAGCATAGTCATATACTGGAACAATCTGTCATCTGCTCGTTCTGCTGACAGCAGATCTCGCAACAATTTCGAGAAATCCCCCACCTGCATTGCGTATATCCAGGCCTGAAGTAGCTGTGAGGCTATGGATCCGAGACGGAACCCCTTGAAAGGTTTTTTTTTATGTAATGACTGGTAGCTGGACTACAAAAACGAAACTATCTTCATGCATTTGCTTCGAAAAGAGTAGGCCAAGGTGGTACAGGCTAGAAGGAGCTTGTTTTGAATCTATAGTGTGCCCTTCGCCTCATTCGACCTGAACCCGGTAAGAGAATATAAACTTACGTCTGCCTGTTACGATGATAGTGGCATCATGAATCGTCTCGAGCTGAGATCATGAGCCGATGGCAATGTACACCCCCAGTTCGCGAGCAGCTACCAATATGGCACCTCAATACTTCTCCGACTCGTCGAACCTTGTCTCAATCCTGATGGAGTTGCCGGTACTAGTTCGAGTTTTGTATCAGCAGAGACAACAAGAGTACTTCTTTCCACTGTCCTGGAGCTCATTGCCTCTATTAGCGAATCCAGAAAGGGATACTTGGCTGACTACATCTGAGTACTGGAAACAGTAGAGATACTAAACAGTTAAAAGTTAACATAATGTCGAAGGTTTAATTTGCTTATTGTGCTCATGATTTTTACATCATATGAGGCCCCAGTTGATCTCAGCTGAGGCCAGCGTCACCGTACAATAAAGACTTGAAGGGATGCTAGAAAATTTTACTTCTGAACAGCCACTAAAGTGATGGCTGTTGATCTCGGCTGGAGTTCGGCTCGTTCCTTTCGACAGCGCTTTGAAGCTTTAATCTGCCCGGCCAAGAATAGTGCGCTGGTCGTGCAGAACCAGTCCCGCTGGTTCTCTAAGTTTGAGACTGATACTGATAGATAATTGCGCAAAATGAATTCTATTTCGTACCGTTGGAGGGTTCACATTATGTAGGATGTACTTCTGACTTCCTGGAGAGGTACCAGCATACCCCATTGGCCCAAGTTAAATTCACGAAGTGTGATTCACATATCCTCGCAAACCCCACAGACAGGGCAAAAAGGCCGAATCTAGGCAAAACATTTCGGTATAAATCGACTCGCCTTCATTACACAGAAAACCATCGTCAGCAGAATCTCGAAAAAACGAAACAATCTAGTCTGTAAAGCGGTGAGGTGTACAGTTGTTATGAGATGTTACATATGACTGCCTTCGACGGATTGCATTTTTTAGTGTGCGGCAATATTATTAACTTCATAAAATGTTGGTTTTGTAGCAGTGAATGATTAGAACATTTCCCTCCCGCTAACCAGTGCACCATTAGCAGTCAAGTTTTCAGAGACCTACACACCAGTGATGTACTTTCATGAGCGCTCAGGAATACAGGAAAATAGGTAAAGGTCTCGGCAAAGACCAAGTATATGTTGGCTAACTATAGAACTATATTGACACGGTTATCTGAATAAACATTGTCCTTTTGACGGCGTACTTCGTACTCGGAATCTGTCTCGGATTCCACACGTTCAACTATATATCAGCTGAAGCTCAAGTTAAGAGACTGAACCCGTGCCTGAAGCTTTAATTAATTTGGTGCAGGATCCGTATTGTGTCTCTCCGCTTTATAATATTTGAAGTCCCTACATGACAAATGGAAGCTTCTCACTCCAATAGATACAACCAGCCCGAAAACAAGGCGGTGCTGTGAAGGCATGATAAAACTTTCGGTTTAGTATGGGTTCTTTGTTACGAGTGAATTAAGTGACGATAATATTCGGATGCTTTTCGGCAATGGAGCAGTGAGACGTTTATGCATCTGATATCCGAAGGTTGCATTGAGGTTAGTCCCTTGTAGTACCACAAATAAATCTTATTCAGTACGCATCTTGCGGACTCAAATGAATTGTCACGATGTCAATCTCCCTATTCCTTCTTTAACTGTAGCCGATGCAAACACGCCACAGGCTTTAGATGTGCGTTTCGCGAAGGCATGGTTGTGTAACATGTACTACTACTCAGCAAGGTTCTGAAATGGGTAGGCAAGAATCATGAACCTCACTTCATGACTCGGAGAAGCTACTCTTTTCATATAGACATTTCCTTCTACTATTTGCACTACGCGTTCTTCCTAATTGTCGAACAAATCTAAATTTTGAGTCTCCGCACTCATCATGCTCTGTTCTTTGTTCAATCTGAGCATAGTAGGTGAGAAGTATATGGCAGAACTCGTCAATTCTGGGAGACGCAGAAGATGTTTTGGACCTGACTATAAACACCGCAGAGTAATGCTATGCCTACGTTTGTAGGGTCTATAATCAAATAACAACATTTGACTCGTTCATATCACTGATCGTTGCACATTGGCTATACAGACAAAAGCATGACCTCATGTGTTTAAAAGGGAGCAAGAAAGCCGTAAGGTGGAACTACAAAACATGTGGTCGTTAGTAAAACGGCTTTATGGGCTTTCGCTTGCTTCAGCGGTATATGAAGGAATGCGGAAGCAACACTGTACAGTGATGGCAAAAACTATACGATGTCTATATTTCTTGGCACTACGGCTCCCATCACGATACAAAGTCTTCTGTTTCTCTCCGTCAAACATCGTGAGAAGCACAATTCACAAAAGTACCTGTCATTACCGAGGCCACTGCACTTGTCAACATATGTTCACAAAGTTGAAATTCTGTGGAAAAAAGTACACTGAAATTTAAAAGTGAGTAGCTGTAACTTTAATATGAGAACAGTAACTACGGTGTAAGTAATAATAGTTTGTAAAGTGAAGAGAAGTGAACGTAGTGCCACTTTATTCGCTACCAATTTACAACTGAATGATCCACAACAATCCCAAGAGTAACCGCTCTCAGTTAATTGGGAAAAGGACATTCAATCGCTCAGAAAGAGAGTTCTGTCCCAATTGCCGAGATAGCTTGTAGTTTCGGGCGACTAAAGGATGTCAAACACTGCTCTCTCGGAAACCCTACTCAATGCGGGAAGAAAAAAAGGCCGCAAAAGCCACCTGTGGTGACAGAGCAAGCTAAGAGGCCCATCATTCGAGCCGGATCAATATGAAATATGGCATTACCAGGAGTTGCCAAGACTTTGAATTTGCGTTGCTAAACTCGTCGAGTTCCCAAGGTACTTTCATAAGAAGGCTACTGTATCTAAAATATTAAAACAATTGCAAGAATTCCAATAGTGAAACCTTGTCATCAAAATCACAGGCTAACGTTGGCTACTGGAACGTTCGCTTTGGGTATGACAGACTGGCATAGAGTCGTTTGGTCCGACGATAAGAAGATCAGTCTCGACGGACCAGATGGACTTGGCTACACGTGGTACGATGTAAGGAAACAACCGCAGCTTCTCTCGAAGCGCCAAAACGGAGGTGACAGCATTATGGTATGGACATGTTCTGCTGGACCGCATTTGTCTGGGCTTGTCATTTTGACCAAAAGTTAAACAGGATGAAGGAAAGTATACACTAACGCTAGGTGAAAATTTATTGCCATTTGCCGAAGATTTGCCTGTCTAATGGACATTCATGCAGGACGGAGCATCATACCATCGCTCTCTTGTTGCAAAGAACGGGCCCACACACCATGGAATCCGTGTCATGGACTGGCCTGCGTGTTCTCCTGGTCCCAATATGATTAAGTACCTTTGGATATCACTCGTACATAGAGTTCATTGTGACCAGAGGCAGTTTGAGAATACATATTCACTATTGAATTGAATGCGACAGTGCTAGAGCGAAATCACTTCAGAAACGTTTGTGTAATTGACAGCATCTATGCAGAAGCGATATGCATAGTAAGGGGGAAAGAATAAATTGGTAGAGAGCTTTAGATATTGGTACTTACGGTCATGAAGGTGGCATAACTTTTATTTGTCGGTATATGTTTTGCCACACATTTGGCGGTTTTCAGTGTCTAGTACATATCAGGATGCCGGTGATTAGCTCATACATGTACTCGCAGCAATGTAATCACCGCGTCTAGTACGAGTGGACGAGAGCTGCTGATGGAGTACAACGGAAAGGTTCGAAGTCTACATCGACACAAAGCAGGTGGCGTATACTACTTGCCAGTACTGTACATTCAACAATCGCTAGTGTTTATTGTACCGGCAGAAAGTCATAAAAGAGGTACGAAGCAGCTGCAAAACATATTCACAAATCTACGTCAGAGAAATATCAGTGTTATGACAATGCAAAATTTGCATACGTGTATCCTTCGTTCTCGTACTTTTTAGTTTTTGAAGTGTAAGATTAGGATTGTTGTAGCTTACAAGTGACCAAAACAAACTAGTTTCAAAACATTTCGAATTTCAAGTCTATTCTAACGCAGAAAACCAAGACCTTTCGAATTATATAAAAATCCAACAAATCGGCCAGTATGAAGTAAAATTCATAACTCGCCTATACTCGCCTCGTATGAGGCGGAGTGTACAATAGACATTAGTCCTGAAAGTGTTTACATTGAATTAAAGTTACGACACGGCGAAGGGATGTGTGATGGACCTACTGTTTCGAACCTGAGTTCATCATCATCATTTGTATCTCTTGGTTCACGTCACTTCGGCGATGAGGACTGAAGACACCCAGCAGAGAATGCCCATGAGGCGGAACTGCCATACCCCACAAGAATAGAGTACCAGGAGTACCTTCCGGCTCCTCGCATTTGATCTCGAATGCGAGCTGTTTCTCCACCATGACCTTGACAAGTTGAATTAGCTTCGCGTCTGTCTGCTCGACACCATTCGAATCGACAGGTGCAAAACGGACGTACCACTGTGCGACCAAATCGCTCATCTGATCTAGGACATGTTGGCTATTCTTTAGCCTAGTCGCATCACATTGCAGTTGGGAGGGCCAACCACTAGCGTCCCTAAGAGGGGTCTTTCCATTAATGGATGACTGGATGGCTACACAAGGAACCATCATATCATTTCGGTGGCCGCGCACGTGCAAGTCACCTTTCCATATCCTTTGACCTGCACCGTCTCCCGTCGTAGGTGCCTGGCCACCAGGCATTCCTGCTGATCTCGAACCTGGTCCATAGCCCGTTGCACAGGCACTGCTTGTGCTTCTCTCCACGGGCTGCCGGCCGGGATTACTATTTATAATCCCGCCCGCTGCTAAGTTGGGTCCTTGAACACGATTTTGCATGGAACTGACTGAGTCGGCTGCGCTTGTTCTTGGATTCCCTAATGACACGCCTGCAGAGCTAATAGGACCCATTCCTGTATCTATCTCACGTCCGGGGGTACTCATACGAACAGCAGACTGTCCAATAGGTACATTTGGCGTCGATGCATTTGCTCCCATAATGCTCAGTGCTGGACTTTGCCCTGTATTCAAGTCCATAGAGCTCATGGCAGCCGAGTTGAGAAGACTCGGATTAGTAGATGTAGATGGAGATCCTTGGACTGGAACTCCTGTGGGGTTACCCATGGCAGCAGAGTGCAACGCGACTCGTCTTGTCAAGGCCTCATAAGCTTGAGCAGTGGACAACCCGGACAGCTGAGGTCGAGTGAGCCCGAAATTCATAGCCAAAGCTGACAAGGCATGACCTGAAGCAGGCGCCGCCATCTGACCGCCACCATTGCCTCCAGCTTGAACGAGTTGCTGAACAATGGAAGCATCACTCTGAGGATTGTGCATCCCTTGAAAGCCCGCTTCCAAATTACTGCGTGACACAAGGCTATTATTTTCCTGCAGGCTGGGTGTACTCATTGACATCCCCGCCCCAGGCATGCCCATAGTCGCCGGATTCCCTCCTTGGATACCTCTTCTAGCATTTAGTCCAACGGCTGATGACATTGATGAGGAAACGCCAACAACTTGGTTTTGACCATAGACTAGCTGCGAAAGCGGGTCATTAACCTTAGTTCCCCCTGGAGGTGTCATACCATCAATCGGCATGGCACCGTGGGGAAGACCAGCACTATAGCCCCCCGCAGATGCCTTTCCAGCATCCGGTACGGCGGCAGCAGCTGCTGCGGCAGCAGCTGCTGCTGCTGCAACAACCCCCGCCGGATTTCTTGGATTTTGAATATCGTGTTGTTTTCGAACTAAAATAGCACGTGGATCTTGATTCATTTGTTGTTGTATTGTATTTGCCTGGTTCAATCCTGACGGGGCAACAGGTGGCACGCCGTGACTCCCCACCCCAATGGAGGAACCAGTATCTGCGGCAGCCGCTGCAGCCGCTGCGGCCGCTGCAGCAGTGGCGGCCTGTTTCTGCTGTTTTGCAGCTTTGCTGATGCGCTTCCTGGACTTCCTTCCTGGCTTTGAGGTATCTTGGTTGACACCTCCCGTTCCGCTTGTTGCAGCAGTAACCGTTGACCTGGTATCTGTACTGTGAGCGTCCGCCCCAGAGTTAGACCTCATCAGTGGGTTCATGGCCACTGGCGATGACCCAGACGCCATACCCGGTACTCCAAGCGTACTAGCTAAGTCACTGAGCTGGCTCTGACTTGGAGTTCTCTGCTCCTGAGCTTGTTTCTTCTTGCTTCTACCGCGGCTTCCGGAAGTTGAAGTCCGCTTTCTAGTGGCTTTCGACGTCGAACTTCCCGGATCTGTTGTAGATGACGCTGTAGATATTCCTGGAGAAGCTCTTACATGTCCGAAACCCGGTTGCCCCGGACGAACCTGCATAGCTCCATGCAAAGGGACGCTCGGACCTGAACCATTCATCCCTGCAGCTATCCCGACACTGCTATTGTTCATGAGATGAGGCATCTGATTCCCACCCTCCGCTGCGGCAACCGCGGCAGCTGCTGCGGCCGCGGCAGCAGCTGCTGTATTTGCTGAACCGTGTGGGTTTAGACCTCCAGACATCACGGCGGCGTGAGGATGCCTCGGGGGTGGGGCCATGGACAAAGGCACTGAAGTCCCATTTTCCAAGATATCCTCTCCCTTCGGTGGTCTACTACTCATGTTAGCAGATATGTCTTGTCTGTCAACAGGAACTTGAGACACAGATGGCAGCGGCTCGTATCTATCCAGGTCAAGAGATGGTACACGAGCCCAGCGCCCTCCGAATGGTGACTCATGTGCCCATCTCGATATCCAGGGTGCGGGCCCATTTGTCGCGGGCTGGGAGTCAAGCTTTTGCTCAGTTGTCTCTGTCGCCAGTAAGCCCGATATGATGCAGCGACGAAGAGGGGCCCATGGTGGCAACGCTCGTCCTGTTACGAGGTCATACGGGCACCATTCTGTACAAGCGATTCGGTCTGTACCATCTGTGGTGGTTGGCAACCCTGCGGACGACTCTTCCTCATATTTTCTCAGACGAGACATAATGAATCCTGCCCCAACCGCCGACCCATGAAGTCCTAATGCTCTTTCCGAGGCAGTTACCTCAAGCCTAGGCAATGTGGCAATAACACGCGCACAGCTTTGATGCCCACTGAAAGCAGCGGCGGCGGCGGTATATAGTTCTGCGCTCTGCACTGGAATCGAATCCGGCGTTCTACCTCCAGCAATCTGACCTCCAGCAGTCCAGACTACAGATACATCCCAAATAGCCGCAACTAGATCAGCGCTTTGTTCGGGACGAAACCGAAAGTAGCGCGCGTCAGCTTCCAGTTCCCCATGTTCGTCCTCAAGAGCAACAAGCATGGCAGAAGCAAGACTTGCAGCCCGCAAATTTCGAATCAGTTCTGGATCGTTGACCATACTGGAGGATGGAAACATTCGACTCTTAGGAGAGCTGTGCCCTGCTTGCTTAACCCCGCTCCAAGCTCCTAGCTGGACTCCTCCCACATGATTTGCTACAACACAGGCGCATTTTTGCAACCATATTGAACATAGCAACAAGATCCAGTCTGCCAAAGGAGCAGCCGCTAACTGTGCAGTAGGAACGCTGTTCGGTGATGCACACTGCTCCAAGATCTTCTGTATAGTTTGGGGACACGAAAGATGGTTCGAGTCTTTCTCAGAAATCCGGAGCCTCCGAGTAACGCTACTGGGAGCAGATTGGCCGATGGCTTCAATGCACAATTCCAATAATCTTTTAGCTGCGGACGTAACGAAGGCCTCCGGATCTGCAAGACCAAGCATAAGTGACTTCAGATTGTTTAGCTTTTCAGGACTCAACGCTGGCACCTGGCCGGCCCGCAAACTGTCTAGTGCCAATGCCCTTGCAACCTCACTCGCTGCGGGACGGCCTTCAACGGCGACAGAGGCAATCGTGTCCCAGCCACCTCGCAACCCAGTTGGTGACGTAGTGTACAACAAGCGCTTCGCCGCCACCAACGCAGCGCTACCAGTCGCACCAGGCGTTCCCTGTACGATCGGAGATATTAGCGAGCGAGCTTCGACGCGGCCTTCCCCATTCAATGCGATTACTGCCGCACTGCCGGGACTGATACACAAGCCCCAGTAAGGACTATTATGTTCATCCGCAGACATGTTCTCTGATATAGTGTGGCCACTAGTGATTTTAAGAGTATTAGCATCCCATGCAAGAAGTCCTACAGAGGTAGAAGTGACAATAGATTCGCGGTCCGATGAAACTTCAAACGCATAAACTTTGCGCTTCCGAGATATTCGGAGTGCGCGGACTGTGGAGTTTGAAACCGATTCAAGCCTGTTAGAGACCCCAAGCCCAGGAGCAGAAATAATTTCATTCTCGAAGGCCTCCGCAGTTTCAGATTCGAGTTTCGCTTTCGCCTGTAAAAACCATCTATTCTCACCAGCGGGTCGCGAATTCTTGAGGAACCATCTCGCAATGATACCTCGGTCGCCGACAGCAAACAGCATGCCGCTCTTTGGCACAGCAGCACAAGCTACACATTTTCCATCTTCAATCGAATTCATTTCGGTTGAGGAAAGCGGACGAACTTCAAAGCACAAACTCGGTTGGCGCGCTATAGACACTTGCCATACGCATAGTTTGTGAGGCTGAGCTGCGGCGACAGTCACGACGGCAACGCTATCGGGATCAAGACCCCCAGGGGCGACAGTACCGCAACGAATCTGGCCCCCAAACATATCAACGAGATTTGCATTTTTGTATGGTATTGCCCGAACAGAATTAGGACCGTGCATAGCATTTGGATCTTGCATGAAGGGATGCGATCCTCTCCATTGTAACCCTGATTGACCCGTGCCGCCGTTCAAGTCTCTAGCATCTTCAGGCCGACCTCCTCGCGCATGGTGATACTGTGCTTGATGTTGTTGAGCAGCCGTATGCTGATGAGGGTGCGTGGACTGCGGGTGGGATGCATGGCGCTGACGATGATGATGATGCTGTGGATCCTGAGAAGAAGGCAATACGGGCAGGTCCGGA
The DNA here is from genome assembly GCA_032356245.1 of Endocladia muricata. Classification (NCBI taxonomy): domain Eukaryota; phylum Rhodophyta; class Florideophyceae; order Gigartinales; family Endocladiaceae; genus Endocladia; species Endocladia muricata. Next base: position 22,882 of record JAUKWC010044499.1, on the reverse strand, counting down.
ACAGCCCACACGGCCAAGGATCCTTGTGCGAGGATGGCAGCCAACGCAGTGGAGTTGTTCGTCCAGCCAACTGCAACAGTAACCGATGGAACCTCGACGACAGCAGCGGTCGTCCAAACATTTACGCGACGGTCCCTTGAAACCCAAAATGTGATGCGGCCTGCTGCATCTGAGACGACAAGCATAGGCGGCTTATCCGGAGCATTTCTCCAGACGAGATGGCGGGCAGGAGCTCTTCTACTGCCCACAAGAAGAGCCACTTCACCCGGGGCATCGACATGAAAAACGGCAACAGCACCGCAACCTGAAATGACCGCAATAATATCCTCTCCGCGACACCAAGCGGTTGTCGCAAATCCCAAGCGCGTCGGACGCACTCCTGTATTGGACAACGGTCGGGCAACTTGTGCGGAATACAGACGCTTCATAAGGCAGTCAGGTGCAGGGAAAAGAACGCACGAAAGGTTGCTTCCAATTAGTGCGGAGGGGACCAACCCTGAAGGCTATGAAAGCGGTGGAGGAGGTTTTAGAGACGGAACGTTCGAAGAGTTGAAGAGGGGAATAGGGCAGGGTATGGAGGGGAGGGTGACGAGAGAGCGGGAGTCCTTGAGGTTTGGGAACATATATATTTTACGGACTTGTTGAAGCGTTGTTGAAGAGGGTGGCCGTGAACCCTGGACAAATGACAAGGTGGCATGAATGACTGTTCGTTATATCCTGATTCGGACAAGCACTTGTCGCAATGTAAGTGCCCACCTCCACACGTTCCACACATTCCACGTATTCCAAAATAACGCCAAACTGACATCCGTGTTTGGACAGCTCCCAGCCACCGCGCCTCCCCAGGCATACGGACCTCGGAATAGATTGGTCGGCCCCTTACAGCATCTCCACGCGTCGCTGATTTGGAAATTTTACCTCAGCGAAAATTACAGAATGTTGGAAGGGGCAGGAGTTTTGGTGGAGGCGGACGACCGTGGAGTGTAGGTTACAGTACTGCGTTTGTGCTCCTATTTCTTCTTCGCTACCTCCAACGACATCTCAGTGAGACCTTAGTAGGGTTCTGCCTGCCCCCCAAATACGACTGCAAAGCTCTGCACCCGTCAACAGACAGGCCCGGTTACAAAATTGAACAGCTCATGCGTCTTTTGACCGCGTCACGATGCACTCAACACCAACTCTTCTCCTCAACAAACTCCATTAGTTTATCTGATGAATGAGGGCCATTGTACTCCGCAAACATTTGTCGGTCGTCATGCAGTCGTATCCGAATCACAGTCGGGAAACCATCAACCATCTCGTCAATAAACGGAGGCAATGTGCGCATATCGCTTACCTCAATCACCCAGCTCCTAGTCCGCCTTTCCTGTGCAAGTCTGCTCAATCGTCGGTAACTTCCGACAATGCGCTGGCTCATACCGCACCAGGCTTGGTGCACCACGAGCCAAATCCAGTCATCTCCGTGCGCCTCCTCATCAAAGCGCTTCTCCAAATACGCTACCAGCGACACTCTGCTTGATTCAGAAAAATGTTGACGCCACTCTCGAGGCTCCTCCAAGTACGATAGAACTTGCATCGAAGTATCGATTACTGGCCTTACAACACGATCATCGGATCGTTTTTGCTTCAGTTCAGACTCGAACCGTTTCAGGACTGCACTCATGTCTTCCCATTCAATGTCTTCGGGTACCTCGAACGATTCACTATAATCACCCCCGCCATCAATGAGTACGATCACTGCTTTGCCGTAGGCGTTGTTTCTATCTGCCAGCTCTGAATTCTTCACGCTATCGACAATGCTTACCACCCACCTCCGACGCACGTCTTGCCCTTCGCGCTTCCGTTCGTTTTCCATCGATACCGCACGAGCTATCGCATTCCACCTCTTCTCATCCCCCCCGGAAGTTGCGTCTAATCCCCCTGGCACCAGCAGCAAAATTCCCAACGAATTAAGGACTTCGTTGTTCACTTCTTGCGCAAAGCGATCGCGAGAAACAGGCGTTGTCAGCGCTTTCAGTCGCGTAAGTCCACTTGGCTCGACATGTTCGCTGCTCATCTCATGCGTAGACCCTTGTCGGCATCGCTGTTCAATGTGATTTGCAAGCGCTTCTGGGTCGAAAGAGTCTTTATGGGTATTGTAGCTGCCGTCCTTTCTATATAGCCTGATGCAAGGAAACCACGGTATTTCAGAGGTCACGTTCCAGGCAACGGTGACTCTATCGTTCCTGGTGCCAGCAGAACGCCCAGATGATGCAAATGTCGGCGACTGTACTGGTCGGGAAGCGTGCAATTGGGTAACTTCAACCGACAGCTCGTAATAGGCAACACTTGAACAGGTAGCCAACGTAGCGGCCTGAGAGAGCGAAGCACGCGCGTAAGATGCCTCGTAAGACCATGTAGCAGTCAGGAGCAGCACAGTGATTGTCGCGAGCGGAAGTTTGTCGATTACATCTGACGCTGTTTCGAGTGGTGTTATTGGGACCATCCGGGTCGAGAGCACCGCCGAAATTGAGGTATGGATGAAATGTCGGTGACGTTCGGAAATGCATCAAGGCAGGGGCAGCAGACAAGGATTATCCGACAGCGGTGCCGAGTAGTCGGATACAATTGTGACGAACCAGTCCCGTTCTGGTCAGCAAAGACTACAGAGGTGAGGCGCGACTTATAGGCGTCGATACTACTCAGTAGCACGAAAATGATTGAGATCGACCATCATCACTGGGGTCTGACGAGTACGTGTTCCTTCGCAGCAGCTGCTGCTGCTATATGTATTCACAACAGGAGAGCCGCTAATTTTCGTTTTTTCATGAAATGTACTGTAAAAATGATTCGGGAAGACATTTTGAGGTTTTCTGAGATGCCATTTTCCATACACCGATTGCAAAATTCAAAGTATCGGAGAAAATAGACGACTAACGGGGAGACAACCCAGAGGTGTCTATCGTTTACCACCAGGCAGTTCCTGACGTGCTCCTTCAACGCGTACGCTCGTGAAGTTATGCGTGCTACTGATTCTGTCTCCTCTACTCGTACTGTACTCCTGTTTCCTGCATCAGGTCCATGCCCCTACAAGTTCTGTTTACGCATAGCATATGTCAAGGGCAAATACCTCTCCTTGGCTCTTCATGCTCCTCAGCTCTTGTGCAAAAAGCGACCGTCTCTTGGCAGGGGGCAGTGCGTTCAACAAGTGTGCATATATCCAGATATATCCCGAGTTCGACCCGAGCTCCTGGTCGACATTGTCATTTTCGTCGCCACGTGAATCTTCGTGAAGGATCTCAACAGCCCCGCGAAAAGTGTCCATTAGAGTTAATGGCGCGACACAAGCTGCACCCGCGCCGCGTTATCATCAAGCCATCTGCAAGCGACACGGATGCTAGATTCCCAAGCCACATCAAGCCAAGAATTACTGCAGCCGTTTATCCGCCTACAGAATTGTTCACTTCCGAGCACGGAGTTCGAGCCGAGGTTCTCCGAATAGGCTCTCTCGCTTCGCCGACAATTGCAACTGGGCATTCTGATGGTCCTAATACAACGAGAAATGCAAGCGAGCATACGCATGTCGTAGTCCTGCCTGGGAACCCATGTGTTATAGAGTATTATCGTCCATTGCTCCGAATGATTCACCAGCGGCTGCCGTTTGACGTTAGACAACATACGACTATTCACGCTCTGGGATTGCCTGGACACGATCTCCGCAATCTGAACGGAACATCCGTCTTCAAAATCAGCGATCACCTTGATTACTGTTTGTCATATTTGCATGCGGACGTGATGTTTCCGGCACTTGAAAACAGCAAAATAATTATAATCGGTCACTCATATGGAAGTTATTTAGGATTACGGTTGCTGGAAGCCCTTGACAGTTCGATCGCAGACCGGGCATCTGTTGCAATGCTCATGCCTGCTTTGTATCGGATGGCAGAGTGCGCAGGGATGACTATACGATTTTTGTTACAGGACCGGTTTTGGTCCACAACAAGTTTGCTCTGGGCTGTGACTTCTTTAACTCCGCCCGCTATACGCCGAGCGATTCTCGCATCACTCAACCATGACAAGAGCTTGTCGGAAGTTAGCGAAAGAATGGTGGATGGGCACCGCCGTGGTCTCTATTTAAACATCTGCAGGTTGGCTCGAGATGAAACAGTACACATATTACACCCTGAGAAGCTCGCAATGACCAAAAAGCTGAATGGTCGGGCCCTTCTCGTACATGCTGACAATGATCAATGGTGCCCCCCAGTAGCTGTTGATAGTATTGTTGCCACATTTGGAGATAAACTGACCTCCGTATGGGCAGGAAATGGAGTGGGACATGCGTTCGTTTTATCTCGAAAAGAGACCGAAACAGTAGTGAAAATCGTAGTTCCATGGCTTGTTGGGTGCATTCGCGGAGAAAGTTGAGTCCTAAGCATTCCAGAAGTATCCTCGATCGTAAATCTATGACCATTGCTCTTACAACATGATCCAAGGTACAACTCAGCAAGTTCCCCCAATTTCCAATCACCGAACCCCTTCGTCCATTCCACTGCCCCGGCCCAAAGCAAATCATATCTGGCGCCAAAACAGACTGCAAAATGCACCCGTTAACCTATATGTAATGTTATTAGTAGCATGATAATGCAATCGATGCACACGTGTATGCTTCGTTGCTTTTTATCAATTTCGAAGTATAACCGAATGCCATTGCAAGCTTACAGACGGCACAACGCGAACTATTTCCGAGAAAACTCTGGAACTTAGACCCTGCTATATTGCCTGTACCAGAGAGAACGGAGAGCACCCGAACGATATAGAGGCATAGAAAACCGGTCAATTCAGTCCGAAATACTATACAGCCTCAGAACACAACACTTTCGAATGGTCAATGGTTAAACTTCACAGTCGAAAAGAACAAGAACGAAACACGTACGTACATATGTACGTTTTGTACTATCGTAGCACCGATACTTCTCATATGCAGATGTGGGACTATATTTTCCACGTATTTTGCCTCATTTATGCTGTACGGCCATGTCAATTGACACCAGAGCACATATTTCGGTCACTCTGACCACGTTCAGTGCGTCGTATGAGGCCGAAGCTAACAATATAATACCCGGCGAGAATGGGCACTGTTCTGAAAGAATGGAGGCTTCAAATTTTGTGACGCTTGCTCATCTGCACCGGGATTTAATTTTCAAAACTTCTGGGACGGGTGACAACTTTTTCCAACGGCTCTTTCTCAGAGCTGAATATGTTTCCTATTTTGCCCACTGCATTAGACCGTGCTCTCTTCTCTCGGTGACCACATCGGTCAAGATTCCTGACACGTCTTGAGAAACTTCCCTGCAAACCATTGTCTCGTTTCCCTATACTCAGTTCATTTAATGGATAATCATGCTTACATAGCATGTTTTAGGTTTGCTTGTAAAGATTACTCAGTTCTGACGCTGTGCATCATTTCCAAATTTGACGTAGCTTTTATTTTCAAACTATTTCTTTTTGTGAGGGTGTGAGCGAATGACAAAACTCAGATCACTCCCACTTGTTGACGGCAAATCTGGAGCTCAGACGTTTGGGTTGCATTGATTATTTCGGAGGCGGGCCGTAGCTAGGTACAACCAAAATATGTGCACTGTATGGTTTTGTTGGCGATGGCTACAGTCACTGGCTTTGCTCTATAGTCCCGATTCCCAACCCTACTTTGGAGCAGTTCTTGAATGTAAAATATGGGGCGGGTATCTATATGACAAGTGAAGCTGCCACGTCCAACCTGCAATCTATACTCAAGTTGCACGACGGATGCAGTTTCGATTGAGAAGTTTCTGGATTTTATGTAGCTGTAGATCATGTCAGACTAAGAATAGAAGTAGATACAATACAGATGCCACATGATGCTTCGAAGTGAGTGGGGTTCTCTGCGCGGATATCCCTGTTTGTTGCGACTCTGAGCATGACGCCCACGGAGCACTGGACTATACTCGTCTTGGAGGATAGCTCTATGTGGAAGTTCCGAACACCAAGAGATAGCTAGTCTCATCACCGGCCCCACCGTAATGCCATGATCCCAGTAATCCATACGCCACACCTCTTGTGTGCACCATTCCGGCAATACTGCTAACACTTCCGGTTTCCCAAACTTGGACATCTTATAACGTATCAATTTGGAGCAAGGCATTTCTGATCTAATTCGTGCATGAGCTAAAAGATATTTCAGTCGTTTGGTTCTGTGACTTCAAGCCTTGCGGTTCCTTGCTGCCTGTACTTGTCGGCTGGGGTATGTGCTTTTCGTATCTTATAACTTTAGTTTTGTTTTTTGTGTATCTGTGCAAATACAGTGAGCGACCTTAGATGGGTACCACGGGAGCTTCGCCTCTGGTATACGCGTGCTCTCCTGAATATGCATACTTTTTTTCTTTACTCTTCCAGGAACAAGACAAGGATGATAATCAACAGCGTCCCTCGCAATTTGCATCCTACACTTGCCATGTTTCAGACACGGGCCGGTAACCTGAACCTGGGTTGAGGTGTTGTATCTAGTGTAGATCATTTTCATATATAACATTCCCTCCGACTTGAGTACGGACTTTAGTAAGCAGATACCTATGGCTGAGTCTCGAGACCTTCTCCACTTTGCATGGAGCGGTAGTCTGCTTGATAAATCCAACGCATATTGGAAGATGGTTTTGCTTTCGTCTGTGGACCGTTGTAGATCCAATGATCCCGGATCGGCATTCTGCAACGCTGTTGATTTGAACTGTGAGTTTGCGAATCTGATGTGTTCATCGTTCGCAACCGTCTGCGTTTCCGGAAATGGATGCGGACGTCCACTGAGTGCAGTATTACTAGCCGATATACTACGGGCTATGGAAGTCTAGGATGCAGCTATGCTACGTAGGGTACTGCGACGTGACGAAGTCCAGTCCTAGTTTTACTGCTCAACAACAGCACTTTTTGCGGTTTCGAATGAAGTCTTGCTGCATTCGGAACTGCGTTAAGGGCAGCTACGCAGCGCACTTACTGAAACTAAAGCAAACGTGCACTGCGTGCAGTGACCCTCCGGTCGCATTCTGCTTCATTTACATACTGCTACATGAGTAGAGCTTCTACAGTATTTGGACGGATCTACGTTTTCACTATCATGCCCCACCATCACCCGCACTCCCTTACCCTCTCCACCTCCACCAGCCCGCAATCCCGGCATGGCATGGACCACCGAGCGCGTCGCCACTCTTGAACGACGCCTTCCATCCCTCCCACTAATCCATTCCAGTTTGTATACCACATCTCAGCATCACCCCCACTCCCTCACCCTCTCCACACCCGACAGCCCGTACTACCAGCATTGCCTCGAATACAGAGCGCCTCGTCACTCTCGAACGACGCCACCCGTCCCGCCCGCCTTCCCTTCCAGTTTGGGCACCACAATCCACCATCACTAGCACTGTCTCGACCTCTCCACCCTCAACAGGCCGCACTCCCCGCATCGCATCGCCGTCTACCTCCAACGGCCCATATTTCTCGCGTCGCGTCGCCCGCCACACGTCTTGCCACTCTTCAATGACACCATCCGTACCGCCCACCACCCCTTCCACTTTGCACAACACCACACCATCACCCGCACTCCCTCACCCTCTCCGCCTCCAACAGCCCGTACGCCCCGCATCGCATCGCATACCACACGTCCTGCCACTCTTCAACGACGCCACCCATCCCGCCCACCATCCTTTCCAGTTTGCACACCACACCACACCATCACCCGCAATCCCTCACCCTCTCCACCTTCAACGCCCCGCACTCTTCGCATCGCAGCGAACATCACCCGCCTTGTCAGTCCTGAACGACGCCACACATCCCGCCCACCTTCCCTTCCAGTTTGTACACCACAACCCACCACCATTCGCACGCCCTCACCCTCTCGATTTCCAACAGACCTCACTCCACGCATCACATCGCACAACGCAAGTCTCGCCACTCGGTAGCGACGCCTCCTATCCCGCTCAGACCCTTTGCGTCTGTGCGAATACCGTTTCAAATACGTGCTGCTTACCAGTGCACGCCGTCGCATCACGAGAAAAAACTGTCGCTCAGTACTTTCCGTTGAGTGCAGGGTACTTTCGCAGATTTGACGTGATGGCGTCCCATGTCGCTGCGGTTTAAATAGGGACTGTGGTGGGTTCTTGCGTTCCACAGTTTCGCCGCCGTGCCTTAAAAATACTCTAGATGAAATTACCTTCGATCGGACGAAATTTCGAAAACCTTTCACTTACGGATATTACAGTATCACTACTTTTCGATTGCCACCTCTCGTTGTAGTATCCGTCAGCGAATTTATGAAGTTTTCTTGTCGACAGAGCCAATAGCGTGCGTGTGTGTCGAATGGCAGGCCCCGTCTTCCACCTTGACCACTCCCGTGTGCATGAGACCTGCACGAGGTTTCGTGAACGCGAGAGTGCCCGCAAGCGGACCTACCGTCTCGTACTTAGTGAAAACAAGAAGAAAGCTCCACGCATGGAAAATGTCCTACCTCTCCGTTCTCTCACTCCTCCCGCCACCCCTTCTCCTTGCAGCCATCTTTGCCAGCTTTCAACATGCGCTGCAGATATCGGCACAGCTTCTACTCGTCTTCCGACGCCTTCTCCCGTTGTAAACACGAGCAACAATGTCACTTCCGAACGTACCGACCGGCGGAGCTCGTACCTACTCCTCCGCAAGGTTCACCCGCCTCAGAACCTCCTGCCTACTACGATGATGACGTCCTTTCCGATGAGGCTCCGGCCCCTCTCCTTCCCTTGCTCCCATTCCTGTGTCGCCCTGGTGCAGAACCGACCACGAGTAAGACCCACCTCCTCATACGATCTGTCGCAGTTTCTCTTGCCAGAGTAGAGAAGACTGCTGGCCCCCGTACGGTTGACGACATCACCTCTACCCTCTGGGATCCTGACTTCTCTCTCGCCCGCTTTTGAGACCGCATTCGCTCTTCACAAGAGTCTCGCTCCCTCTTACTCGCTTTTATCGAGAAGGAGCTTCACCATCAGGGCTTCTCCGCAACTCGTGTATTGGACCACAGCGGTACGTCCTTCAGAACTGCCTACTTTCGGGACCCTGTCGAGATCCTGCGAAAGCAACTAGCGCAAACTAACACAGAGTCTCGCTACTTCCGCCCTTGTGGTGACGCCCCACAGAGCGACACGCATCTCTTCGTGCATCCGCTGCAGAGTGACGTCCACCGACGAGTTTATCAAGACCTCAACGAAGAAGTCATGCGTAGCGAGCCGGAGGGTGTGATCTGGGACACCGGGACGTCGGGAGCCCACTCGTTTGTAGATTGCATGCAGATCTATACGGGTAAATCCGCCACTACACTTAAGAACGGCGCCCTCGTTGCCTATCCCATGCATCTCACTGTCCTCAACTTCACTGCCGCTTTTCACCGACGCTGCATGATGTCCTGGCACGCTGTCTTCGGCTATCTTCCTGTCCAGCTCTTCCCCACCGTGGACGACAGAGACTTTGACGTCCTTCCACCTTCTTCGACTACTCGTGCACCGGACACCAAAGCCTCCACACGACACTCCGCCCTGCGATCTCTGCTATCGTCTCTGTTTGAAAAAGCCCTGGTAGGTTTCACTTGCTCAGGATGCCTATCATAGTCTCTGGAAATGTGACCCAGTCCCCACCAGCTACTGCTGCAACATACCCGAGGCTCGGACATCATCGGAACTCGATCAGACACAAAGACCGGCCAACCCTGCCACCGTTGCGAAGTACCCTCAAATCTCCTCTTTTCACCCGCCTCATTCCCACCGCGCACCACGCAGTCCTCGATTATTCTTCGCAGAAAAGTGGCCGACCTCGAGGCCGACGCCGCTGCTCATGCATTGCTGGGCAGTCCAGCTCTGGTACGAGCTGCCACCGCACAGGCGCAACAAAAAAATCGCCAGGTCCTCGTTGCGGAGGTTGCCGTCCTTTCTGGAAACATGCCCCCTGCTTCCGTCCAGTTCTCATCTAAACATGCACTCCATTTTCTGTTTCGAACCGTTGCACAACTTCCACTTCGGCATCTCCAAGCTAATCAAGACCTACATATTTCTTAGGCTCGACTTCCTCTTATTATTCACAGCGCAAGCTTCCACCGGCAACAGTCGGAAAGAGTTCAGAACCATCCGCAAAGCTCTCCTTCGTGGAGTTAACGCGGTTCTGGCTGCCATTCAGACGGACTTCTACGTTCGCGACCTTCACGCCGACTTCTCCGCCCCCGAAAAAGGCAATCACCTAAACGGACTCTACACAAATGAAGGAGTCCGTGGCATGCTGGAGGCTAATCACTACAAGTGCGTTGACATAGTCTTTCCAATTATCGCAAAAATCATAGACCGTTGCTGTGTTGAAGCTGCATCCGCGCCCCTCGCATCTGTTTGCGCTCTGTGCTCAGACATTCAAATATTCAGCTCGAGACAGCCACTAAAGAAGCACTGGAGCTTCACTGAGGTTCACAACGCGGAGGAACGTGGCAATGAGTTTAAAGCCTCCATGCTCCACATCTTTGGGGACCGCCACACTACCGGGTCAAAACCGTCAAGTTTCATCTCCTATCCCACCTTGAAGTTGACATCCGCAAGTTCGGAGGACTACAACATCTAGATGTAGAGGTTTATGAACAATCTCGCACTGCATTTGAGCAAGACTACCGCCGCACCTTCAAGCGACGGGCAACAGCCATGGACGAAACCGTCCACCGAATCCAGCACTGCGACAACCATGCTGCTACCCGAACGCACCTCGGCTCCATCTCCCAATCGCATCGGCTTACAACTCTGTGCAGGAACTTGAACGATAGCCACGGGGCGCGTTTTCCCAGGGAAGGCTCCAGAATGTACTTCCCCAAACTTGCTCACTTGAGAACCCTCGCCGTGCCGCTTCCCAGAAACGAAGAAGGCCGCCTCACCGCTGCGATGCTTCAATCACTACGCGGAGAAGTTCCCAACATCCGCATCGATCTTCCTGTCCAGCTTGGCGACCAGGGCACCAATGTGCTGTTGGACCTTGTCCGCGCCGAGCTTCTCCAGCAAAATCCGGTCCACACATACGACACTCTCCAAACAACTATAGTTAAAAGCGGTTACATTCTCGGGGGTTCTGTCCTTCCGCCAATGACTATGATCCCGACGTGAATGTCATTCGACTCGACACTATGCAGAAACATTTCACTCAGCGCTTATATGCACATAGCAGCTTCGGCCCAACGAAATAAAAGCGGTTAAGCTTCGTGCTTCTGGCCGCTGACGACGAAAAACACACAGACACTGTATGAGTGCCCCAGGTTCTGTCTCTCTTCTGTACGTATGGACGTGAATCAATGCAACCTACCGAGTATGCCTCCATTCGGTACATGGATTGTATTCCACCAATCGGTGCTGTTGATGACACTCTGCAATGCGTTTGCTTGCGGTCGTCTAAAGTTGAAAATGTATATCGCACAGGAAATCCCGCCCCGCTCCCAGAAATGTAACGACGAGGGCGTCAAGCTCCTGCTCCTCCCTGTTTTGGGCCTGTGCAAGGCCTCTGCTATTATCGGGGCGGCTCACGTGGTGCGGTCAAATTTCCACATCTTCCCTTTCACTCCTCAGCTCCACTGGCTCTACCATCGCTTCTACATAAACAGGTTCTTCAGAGGCCCTGATGCACGGCCAATCCTACTTGAACCCCCCCCTCCAACGGATATGCCATTCTCGCTGCACTAGAATTGAACACACGACAAAACTACAATCCAATTAGTGAGCCACCAACACACAAGTACCATTTCCTTCCTACTTTCTCTTCTGGGCGTCGATAGATACTTTTCCTCTGCGCCAACAACAGCGCGCGGGGGTGAGTCCAAAGTTGTGGCGGGAATCCGTGACAGGCCAAACGCGCCATTGAAAAGTTCAGACGGTCCCTCGCTTGAGTCTGCAGGAGAAACGTAGCAATCGGAAACACCGCCAAGCATACTGGAGACGTTGTCCGAATACCACGTCTTCCGTACCGGCACATAAAATTTGTTCTCTGGACCCACCTTCACGACGTCTGTGGGTACTCCACGGGCACATGTTAACAAATCCTCGCCATCCTCTTCACCAGACCGTTCTATCTCGTCATCCACAGACTCACGCAACGTCCCCTCCACAGTAGAGCCATACGGAAACATTCTTTGTTGAACGACGCGGCATAAAACGCTGCAAACGCTGCATAGTATCTGTGCGGTTGCGAAGCGCAGGGACTTGGAAAATTTCAGGCTGTAAGTGCGTTGGCGCTGGCCGCCACAGCCGTCACCATGCTGCAGGCTGGATACCACTGTTGTCAGCCAGGCGTCCAGGCGTGCGAGTGGCATGAGAGGCTGGTACGCGGAGGGCCCATGCTATTGAGCATGGTACCGTGGGAACTCGTAAAAGACATGTCTGGCCAAAGAGTTTCCAAACAGTTTATCACCCTCGTCAAGATCACACACCTCCTTCGGTACAGAGTACTCACCTTAGGCTAGATTCTCCAACTTGCTCAGTCGCCAGCATGAGAAGTCTCGAGTCCCCTACTCCCCTTCTGACCTCATCAGCTTCACCCGCGCTTCAAGTGCCTGAGATGAGCGCTCCGCCCGCTCGCTGTCCGATACAAACGTGGTCTTCCATGACATCAAGAAGAACTACACCCGGCATTGGAACAACTTATCTCTAGCGTTTCTCTTCCGCGCGCTCATCACGTCAGACATTGTCTACCTCATCCCTGCAGATAGAGCATAGCCTGTTGAAACAGCCTCCCCGCACCCGCGGCGGGATTCCACGTCCAAAAACAAGAATGACTAGTTCGCGGTGCCGAGCTCTTCACGCATCATTCCAGCCAGAGCCGTCGCCACATCTTAGTGGGAACGCGTATAGCACTCCTTACGATTGGAAAGAACTATAGGTGGAATCGGCTCGACATCCTCCAGGCCGTCCGTGGCAAGCTGCCCCGCCACGCACGGCTCACTGCGACCCGTCCAGTTCCGGACTGGAGCAGAACTTGTTGGTTCCAGCTCAGCAGTTTCCCGGTGGCACCACTGCAGATTCTGCTTCGCGATGGTCTTGCCAACACCAATGTACTTTGCCCCCACTTTTGTAATACGCTTGCGGATCTGAAGACGTCCAGTACCCGCACACGGTGTGGCCTACTGCGTGCCACGAAAAATCCTGCGAGCCATGCCGAGGCTCTCGTTCTTCTGCTCCACTTCGTTGACTTCGGCTCGTAGTCGCAGGAACTCTGAGAGCGTTGGCCTAGTTTTCACCCGCACCTCAAGAAGCTCTTGATCGGCCTCTCGTACCTTCTCATTGAGGTCGTTGACCTTTGTCATCAGGCCAGCAATCTCTTGCTCCTGCGCCCTAATCTTACTCATTTCCTCAGAAAGTATGGTTTGTAGCTCTTCCGTCAGCCCACGCGAGGTCGATTGTGAGCGAGCTACAGCGGAAATCTCAATCCTTGTTTGGGCCGGCATAAGCGGAAGTGGAGACGAAGAGGGTCTCACCCCCGATGCACCAGTAGGACGCAAGGTCCCGCCATGAGCTCGCACTACTCCACGGCGGATGCGAGACCGCCCTGGGGCGGAAATGCCGGGCCTGCGGACGCGCGGAGCGGACGAAATTCCGACCCTGACGGCGAAGCTAACTGTAGTCGAGCTGCAGTCAGATTGAATAGACGCACAACAAGGAGGTATCTGAATGGCAGCACGTCCTGGTGGAACCGCCAGTATTATAGTAGCACCATGAGTCGCTAGAACAGTGGCACCACCGGCTTGTCTACCTTCTGGACGAAACAAAGACGCCGCCGGCGTTGTCTGAGGCCGCACAACCCCCATTAATCTGCCTGCCGGATGGCGCTAAGTTGCACTAACCTCGCGGTTCGGTGTAGTCACCGCGACAAGCGCAGGCGGGGCATAATCGTCCCCCTCCCGCTGCTCGTGGGTGCGCTTGCGAGATCGTTGAAACGGAACAGCCCTTCTCGTCCTCCTGGCCAGCGGATCTATCAGGGCAAAGCTGCGCCACAGGCAGGGCAGGACAGACGGAGGCTCGGTGAGAAGAACAAGCTCGAGAACTACGTCGCAGTTGTTGTGAACTGAGCAGTACAAGTGGTAGCTAGCAGCTCCCACTGATAGTGAGGCCCTGCAAATGGGCATTCCAGAAAGATTTGAAAACTCCGACTAGGGGGGTCTGACTAGGAACAGGGGCTGAGATCTGCACGTGCGAAAATATATGGGCAGAGGGATGTTGCTTTTCGGTTTAGGATTAGCACATCCCTCTGCTTATATGTTTTGACATGTGTAGATCTCAGGCCATGTTACTACCGACACCCCACTATTTGGAATGATCATTACTCCTCAGACCTCTCTTTCCTGCTATAGCGGCCCCAAAATCGCCCACTTCTCTGGGCGCCCTTTCTTGCGGGTGAGCCCAAGTCTTTCTCAGCCCCCATACTGGGGCCTGCTTGCCCTGAGCTGGCTCTCAAAGTAGCATTTCCTGTTTCAGTCTGTCTCTGAGCACCCTACTTTAGGAGATCCTACCACGTACTTAGGAGTTTGACTTGTCGCCATTGTTTGTGAACAGCTCCTCACCTTGCAGAATCGCACGCGTCGGACGAGTCGAATTGGCCTCTAGTTCATCCAAAGCTCTCCGCGATAATTCCCCTCGATCCTCGTAGAAGTTCACGCTTGTGTCTCGCGCTCTAGGATTACCTCCATTTTGCTCCTCCTGACCAAGAGGCAAGTACCGGAGGTCATTCACAAACCAGCCCACATGAAATGGTGCCCGGACAATGTACACCTTATGCCTTGGACCTTCACCGGACTCTGCCCGCCTTTCCACGAGAAGAGCTACCGGGTTCAAACGACCTTTGTCTACACCGAACATTCCACCTCCGTAGATCTTCGTCTTCTACCGTGTGCGCTCAAGCAAGTCTAAGTAGAGCAGCGTCCCACAGAAAGGGAGGATCGTCTCTCCCTTCGCCAAGATCCATTCCACAAACACGCAGAGTCCCACACAGTCGTACTTTACCGTCGACGGAGGCACCACCACAGACCTCGTCATCACTTCTACCGTCCGTAATGTTAGAGGGGTTTGCGTGTCCAGGAGGGCGTGGTACTTCGCCGCCCAGCTGTTCACTGACGCCCGTGAATAGCGCAGGGAAAGCATGGGATCCCCGGCGTAGTTCCCAACAAGCCGTACTATGTAGTCCAGCAGAGATTAATACCGGAGACACCTAGCGGGAGCAGCCGCACGGCTATTCCCCCTCCTGCCAGACAAATTCCGTTTCACACCGGCCAAGTACCCTGCGGCAAGCTCCACAGCACGCGTAGAGCCCTCAATGTTGCGCGCGGTGCTCACCATGCTCTCGAAAAACGCCTTAACCAGGCTCAGTGGAGCTTGACAGACGCAGTCGTCATCTTTGTCGCACCGCACGAAACGACGGTGTATCGGAAGCCCTCCGCAAGCTTTTGCAGTTGCGTAATTACCACTGAACAAGTCCACCACAACGTCCCCCGGTGTCGAGAACTGTAACACCAGCTCGCTCATGTGCTTGATGCTCTTCTACTCAAGTCGAAGCATCTTCACGCGACTCTCTTCGTCAGCTCTTCTCACCGCCTCTCCGGGCTCCAACGGCTGGATTCTATCAATACAGTTCGTCCAGGCTGCGTGCAAAGACTGCACATACCCAGTGCTTTGGTAGCATGCCCGGGCGAGCTGCACTTCAAGCAGCACATTCCTCCGCCAGAAGTGAACAGCCCATTACTTGCCTGAGGTGTGGCCACATCCTTTTATATCCGGGTTTTGCGTGCAGTTACCTTGAGCTCGGACGTGGACCATCCGCAGGTCCTCCACGTTAAACACGAGGTCCTTCGGCCACCTCCCCCTCGACGCACTGGCCCCGTCACTCGCGTCCTCGTCCACCTCTCGGCTGTAACGCTTGAGGCGCTGAAGCGACATGCCGAATTGTAGACTAGTACAGAAAATGATTCAGTGGCCGGTTTTACTAAGCAGTGCATCGAATATTGGGATGGAGGCGCCCGTGTCCTCGTGAGTGAAGAAACCGTAGGCAGAGTTGTCCGCACCCGCCCAGCTTCTCGTGTCGAACGGAGGGTCCGTCAACAGCAGCTGAACCTTACCTTCCAGGCACTCACCCGAGTCGTCAGCGTGAAGATTGAGGAGGTCGTGGAATATGCAGCTGTAGACACGACAGTTCGACTTCATCACGCCGAGCAACTCCGCGAGATGGTCGATCGACGGATTCTCTTCGGGGAGCGACTCTTCTGACACGTCCTGCGGCGGTGCAGACGGACTCATACGGTTGGCTGGTTCTGGTGCTTCACGAAGGTGGTCGTTCGGCCCCGGCACTGATAGGTTGAGGATAGACCAGAAAGCCTCACTACCTTGCCTCATATGAGTGTGTGCCACTACACCCGCCACTATATTTTCGCTATCCTCCAGGTCCAGGTCCATCTCCTGTTTTCGCGGGGAGGACACAGAAAGAGGAGGCTTGGCGGATACTCTCCCCTTGGACGTGATACTCGGCAGTGTCACCGGCTGACGACGACGTGGTCTTGCGTCTTCCGAATGGGCATCCGACAGCTCTGAGTCCACCTCCGTAACCTCACAACAGGCACCATCATCTTCAGGCGCTTCACGTTGAAGCCCGAAGGCCTCCCGGGTACCTCCACTCAAGTCGACAAAGGCCCTTGGCAAGGTGTCATTGCGCGACTCAAAGCGGTCCACATACGGCCAGTTGCTGCGGTGCTTGACATCTTACGATGTTTGGTTTGTAACGATGACCTGCAATCTCGTGTGGAACAGACCGATAACAGCCCGCATTGCCGCATCTTTCTCATAAGTTCGGCCCCAGGCTACCGTGCTGCTCGTAATCTCCTCCACACTTGCTATCCCATTCCCTTACAGCGTGGTCTCCTGCGGGATAGGTGCAAAGCGATCAGCGCGTGACTCCAAAGCCGCGATGTGCTTAACGCGGGGACGAAACGGAAGGTTCGGTCCTACTAAGGCCTCGCACTCCGAGACTTCCACTGCCTTCGCCAGCTTTGTCCACGTCTGAGCTAGCATCTGCACAGCAACCGCGAGACGATTTCCGCTTTGGTCTATCTTCTTCCAAGCGAGTACCCATTCACTTCCGCGCCTCGAGTGCAATACGTTGATCGCGTGGAAGAATATCATAACTTCGAAAGTTCTGGGCCGACAGAAGAGTTTCCTGGCAGAACTGCTTCCCGAACCTTGCTGACCTCAGAGGGAATGAACTTGGTTCGAACAATAAGGGACACCCCGTCGTTCTTCTGGCTCACGGCCACATCCACGATCTCCCCGATTCTCTTTTTTCGGGTCAGCAACACGATCGAGAGCGCTGCGCGCACTATCTGCTTCATCTGCACCGTGCCCAGCTGGTGAGAGCCCGGGCCCTCGCTCTCCATAGAAGTGCGGAAGTCGCTGCCAGGGTTGCGCTGCTTGCTGTTCACTGCGGCCACATCCGTGATCTTCATTGAGGCCTCGTCGTCTGTTGCGATGGCAAAGTGCAGGAAGACCGATGTGTGGAACTTCTTGAGGTCAAATTTCTCGTTCACCCCGGATGAGGAGTGAACACCAATGATGGCAGGCAATCACACGCCGGCTGTCCGGGGCCGGGGCACTCGCCGCCATGGGTATAGTGCGGTGAGAAACTAAAGAGGGAAAGAAGCCCAGGATTGATGGGGATGCAAGGAGGGAGGAGCAATGCGTCGCAAGCGAAGCAAGGAAAGTCACGCGAATTGAAGTACACCGAGAAGAGACGAAGACGAAGCAAGGAAACCAGCGGAGACCGCGACCATAAATCGACATCAGGAGGGTGTAAGATGTCGTGCTGTCGGAGCAGGCGTGTGCTACTTTTAGTCCGGACAGGGAGAGCAGCGCCCGGGAACACGACACACTCCCACACGCTCACGTTTCTGTTCCGTAGCAGGAGTTACGAACAGTGGCGCCCCCTTTACGAAAATTGGAAAAGTAAGTGGATTATTGAGGGTGCAGGGGTGTGTGGCTAGTGACAGAAGCTGAGATGTACAAATCTGAAAATACATGAGCAGATGGATGTGCGGAATTCGACCTGAAACATAACATCCATCTACGCATGTATTTTCACATGTGCAGATCTCAACCCCTGTCGCTGGTGATTCCCCACCGATCTTCTAAGCTATATACTTTTCCAACGTGAAATGCAGCTATTGAGGCGAGCTTAGAATTGCCTCTTTTTGTGCGCGACGGTAGTCGCCGCCAACTGTGCCCGTTGAACCTTCTCTGGCCGACCCCTCTGGACATCTTCCGCGCTACTAGTTTCTTCTCTCAGTCTCTCCACACTATACCGTCACCCGTGCACCTGTGCACCCTCCCCCGCACAAGGATCTTTTCTCGTCTTCTCCGCCTTCACATTATAAAATCTGTCCTCTCTCATTCCCATTGCTGATCCTCTCCCGCGAGTAGGGTACTCCTGAAATGACCTAAAAACTTCCCACCACGACCTGCACTCGCGACTCGCTCACGTTGGCCAGGGAACCGCAGCGGGGGGTACAATCGGAGCCGGAATTGCAGCCAGCGGCGACAGGGTAGGAGATCCGGACTGGGGCAGGCGTGCAGCGCTCTCCATCGGAGTCGCGACCATGTAAACATCAGCGCCGGGAGCCCTCAGGCCAGGCGCGCCGTTCGTCCGACCGCTCTCCAGCACCAGAGAGCCCGGACGGTGCGGACTCCGATGTGGTTACCGTAGAGGTCGAGGAGCAACCAGTGTCGTGTCGGACTCTCTCAAAGGCCGACTACGAGTCCTGGGAGTTCTACGTATATATTGCGCAGACCATAAAGCCGCAGCACGTTATTTGTGAAAGCAAGGACGCCACCATGGACGGCTCCCTGGCCAGTATGGTTGAGCGCGGCTACAAGTAAGACTTTGGCGTCATGTCGGTCATAGAGCGACTGTGCGACAATCCCTCGCCACCAGATATCGTTGGAGAGACCGTCAAGGACCGCAAGGTGTTGTGCAAAGGTGTGAATTGTGCTATGGTGGACGGCCTTCATCGCCGCCAAGCTGTCCTGAGCCTGAACAAGGGAAATGACGGCACGTCATGGGCTCGCGAGCGCCTCTGCATTCTTCTTATCCGCCGAAAAGATGGATGCCACATGACGGGCACGGAAATCATGTCCGACGCGTCGCAGCAGAGTACCTCCGCCGGATTGGTCCGAATGGACAAGTCGTTCTTCGACGCCCTCATGAGTGTCATCGACGTCATTCAGGCTCTCGCAGTGGAGAACGACATAGACCCACTGACGTTGAGTGAGAAGGGAGCGGAGGAAGCAGTGATGAATGCCGTTCTGCTTCCAGCAACTGGCCTCTCTGCGTACTGCCGCTACGTGAGCGCAGCTAAAATTTTTCTCCGAGACTCAGGCCTCGTGAGAGTGCTGCACAACCTGATCCTCGACACGTGGGCCTCTAAGAAGCTCGGAATCACTCACACTGATGACCAGCATCATTGGTCAGAGAACCCTCAGGTCATAGCTCTGTGCATAATTTCCGCGTCGTGCTTCATTACCAACGCGGACCGCGACGGAAAGTTTGAATCTGAAGCTTTATACGCGGGCGCGCGCCAGCTTTTCCAAGTCTGCGTAGACTTGTTGGAGAAGTATCGCCAGAGGAATAGCCTGAATTGTGACGACTTTTTGGGGATGGAGAGTTCGTAGTCGAAACTACGCAGAAGTTTCGTAAAAGAGCTCTACCTGAACCAGATGCGCCTCTTATCCAAAAGAGACAATGACTCTGCAGAATGCCTGGAGAAGCGGAACAAGACGCATGCTACGCGCTTTGTAGATAAGGTAACTGAGTACTTTACTCCCGGGCTCAGGAAGCACGCCGCCCCGGCTCGCGAGAGGACCAAAGCTGCTGCGCTTTCTACAAGGCGCTCTGCCCGTCGTGCTCATGCTTTCCACTCAACTGCACTCGAGCCTGTAGTCCGTGTGCGGAAGGCCTCAGGAGTGATGCCAACGACAAAAGTGCTTTCCATGGAGACAACGGCTGCACCCTGCTCACGGTCAACACCTCGACTTGCGGAAATTGTGCAGTCGGGAAGTCTGGTGGAGTGCAGCGGTCAGTGGGGCAGTCTAGTCGAGGGGTCGCTGAGAAGACCAGGGCGGCCGAGGAGAACACGGGCCAACGTGGAGGTGCCCAGAAGATGTGCGACGACAACGTTTCGAACCAGCGGCCGGTAGGCACTGCGCGCAAAACCGTGGTGTTTGGAGAAACGCCTAACAGTTGGGAAAATATGGGATGCGTCGGCCCACCAGAGCACGGAGAAATGTAGTTACGGGTGTGCATGGCAAACGACCCGCACCCCATGCTCTGGCTGGTCCGCATCCACATACGCATTGAACACTGGGCGCCCTTGTACCTCTCCATCAAGGACGTCGTAGCCATGCCGTGGCTTCAGTTCTGCATGAGAAGGTACGTGTACTCTACCAAGCTTGAGAGTATCGATGTGGGTCCGCACATCTGGAAGCGCATCCACCCGCGGACACACATGTGTGGGAACGTAGCAGACGGGGGCGACAATTATGGATGTGGATATGCCTACTTTGAGAGGCGACAAGGTGAGCTTCAGCACCTCGGCTACACGCGCGTTGAGAATTTCGCTAACTCCAGCGGCATTCCGCGCAGAAGCCTCAAGCCGCTCATGTTGACGCCCAAGTGGAAGCTTTCCCACGTTGAGAGGCTGATTTCGTTGTTTGCGAGCACATTCAATGGGGAGAATGCACTGAGACAGGGTCCAAGTGAGACCTGAAGGAGCCCGATAATGAACGAGGGGGAAGACGAGTGGGACACGGCAGCTCAGGAGGTGGGCATGGCCCGCTACTCAAGTACATGGAGCCTGGTGGTAGAACCATGCAAAAGAAGGGGTGATCGGACATGGGCTTCGCGAAGGGGTGCAGAGGTGGACGTGGCGGTTGGTCAGCTTGCTGCCTACGTCGGTCTGAGGAAGGTACCTGGGAGGAAGATGTTCATATCTAAAATGAGACGTTGGTGTTTAGTTACTGGGAAGGACTGCCCGCGGCAAGCGCCGCACACTGACGTTGATGACTTATTGCAAGCGGAGTCGCTGGACTTTTTGGCAATCGTAAGCGCGGCAGTGGGCTTCCCGTTGTGGGTGTGTGACCATTCATACGTGTTTGCATACGGGGAGGAGAGCAGGTGGCAGCGGCGGCGTTTTTCAAGATAAAGAAGATCATCACCCCGACCAACTCTATGTAATTAGGGGATAGGCATTTCACTCACGCCGGGGCTGGGTATGAGGACCAGAATGCGGATGAGTTGACGGTACGGTATCGTGTATAGTTTATGCTGGAAGGGAAAGGTGCGCCGGACTAAGTATTCTACACACTGAGAAGGCTACCGCAGTCCCCGAGAAGTGAGATGGCCTGTGTTATTCGTACGAGTAATGAAAGAGGTGAGGAGTTGGACATTCGCGACGACGCGGACATGGTTCGGGTCTTACACTTCCACGCGGGCGAGATTAGTCCGGCAGAGGGGATGAGTCCTAGCAATGATGGTTTCGACTGCAATGACCGCGAGGATTTGATTGCCGTTCTGATAGATAGTGAGGAACGGTACGTAGCTACACGAAGAAGTGGCTGAATAATGTAACGTACTACAAACTTAAACACTACACGGCAGATTGAGAACTACTTCCTGGCGAACATGCCACCAGTAGGAGCGAGCAGGCCACACGATGGCCGCTAAGAGAGACTTCGGCTCAGCCGCAAAGAAGGTCGCCCAGAAAAGTGGACGATTTTGCGGCCGCTACAGTAGGAAAAAGAGGTTTGATAGGTAACGAAAATTTAGACAAGGGGGTGCCGCTAGTGACAGGGCCTGAGATCTACACATGTGAAAACACACGGGCAGATAGATGTGCGAATTTTAGACTGAAAAACAATATCGAGCTGCCCATGTATTTTCACATGGGTACATCTCAACCCGGGCCCCCAGGAACACCCCACCGATCTTAAAAATTACTTACTAGTTAACGCCACGACACACACGTTCACAAGCACTCTTAGAGGGCGGTTCGAGGTTTGGTTTGGTTCTACGCTTTGTGTGGTACGTGTAGGACCTGTTCAGCACAATAGGTGTGTGCCTGCCGTTTTGAACGGATCAAGTTTAGCCCGGGTACGGCAAAGGTGGAGTGAAGTGCTAGGGTCAGTACTCCCCACGTGTTTCTAACGCTAGGTGGCCGTACAGCGTAGGAAGAAACTTGTTCCGTATAAAAGGATGCGGATTCGACTGTACGCCTCAGTGTTGCGGCGCAATTCGCAAAACATTGGCGCAAACCACGCGGTGCCAGATATATGAATACGTGCTCCCATTGTTAAGCACTGACGGGTTGATACACGAAGCAAGTTCCCCTACACGAAAGCAATGCGGTGGACAGAACCACTACTTTCGCGCACCGCCATACATTTCAACTTCTTATGTTCGGAACGCACGAACCTGACGCCGTCCAGCAGAACTCCTCCAATGTGCCACGCCTTACGCTGAACACACGTTCGTCCTTGTTTGCGTTGCACCTTGCTTACAATACTGTCCGAGAAAACAGCGCAGAGTCTCGGACATCATCTCGTGCCAAATACTGGTAGCAAGATTCTGGGTGAGCCAGTGGACCTAAACATCTCCGAGCACAATGCTCAGTTTCCTAGAGCCACAGAAGGGGCATATTGCGCCTAGCGGTCTTCTGTGCAGTGGGACGAAATCCGTTGCAAGGCAAGTAAGAGAATGAAAGGTCCAAGCTAAGCCTATCCACGTGAGGTAAACTTTACATCATCATGCGACATTGAGG